>JAKTSS010000018.1:2033-62118 GCA_030580355.1 Debaryomycetaceae sp. yHKB357 | reverse complement strand
CCAGAAGATGGCGACGTTGCAGGATGCAAACATTGCATAAGCACATCGGACTCAAGAGACGAGCATTTTGACATTCCAAAGAAATATGGCCAGTCTTCCCACAGTTGGTTGCTTTACAGTTGGCGGTGCATGACCGCGAGACAATGCCTAATAGGGGTAGTGAAGAGGCACGTACAAGCAGAGAAAGCAGTGTTTACATAGACTTGGTGCAAACCGCTCAATGTCCATTTCGCTTTTCATCGGAGCACTCATCATAGGTGTGGCAGACTATAAGACTAACAGTAAAAAGTTGTCAAGGTATGCGAAAGCAGTCCTGTAGGAACAGCTATCGTGAAGAATGTATTGCTGAACAGATGCACACATCAACGTGTAACAGCGTAGAATGGGACCGTAACTTGTGGCGGCCAGACATCTTGTATGGTGCAATAGTCAAAACGTCACTAAATTTAATGCACCCTCTGGCGGAAAAGGTGCAGATTTACCGCAGATCTACAGCAAAATTCCACATATTGCGGGGTCAGAAAAAAGTTTCCTGCGTCACTTTACAGGCGGCATCGCACCAGAGGCGCTTCGAGACCAACACCCAGTACCTTCTGCAGCAGGATGAGTAAACGCAAGGCTCAAGGCAGGGACACTTCGGGCTCTACCAATGTGAAAAAGTACAAGGCGGGATCAGGGTTTGTGGATCCAAATACCGCAGGGATATACGCAACTTGCGTCCGAGGAAAAGAGTTGCAGTGCCGTCAGGAGTTGATGAATCTCTTGAGCGATAAGATTGGCGATTGGTTTGATCTTGAAGGCGATGCCAGTGACTCCGAGAACGAGGATAACGCCAGTGGAAGCGATTCTGAGCAAAAATTGAGCGTGGAGCAGCAAATACAACAGGAATTGAAGGAATTGAAGCAGAATAGGGGCTCGAAACGCGACTTTTTACGCCCCATAGAATTGGGGTGTATCTGCTTCATCTTTATCAAAACCAAACGACCGGTCAAACCTGATATTTTGGTACACAGATTGTGTCAGGAGCTGTACGAATCAAATACAAAGACTACGAGGTTCACGCAAAAGCTCACGCCCATCTCCGATTCGTGCTCCGCAACCCCACAAGAATTGGCCAAATTGGCCAAAAAAGTGCTCGGTCCGCATTTCCACAGAGACAAAGACCAAGAACCTGTAAAGTACGCGATACAGGTCTCTCGACGAAACTTTAGCGCCATGACCCGTGACGATATTATCAAGAAAGTTGCCGACCTGGTAGGACAGAATCACGGCCACATTGTTGACTTGAAAAATTACGACAAGCTTATCATTCTTGAGTGCTTCAAGAGTAATATCGGCATGTGTGTGGTGGAAGACTATCGCAAGCTCGAGCGATTCAACTTGCAGCAGCTCTATGAAAAGCATAGTGAGTCGACGCTGAATAGCCGCGTGGTCAAGGATAAGCCCACAAAAAACCAAGCAGGAAATAATGAGGGTGGGCAATGATGTAATAAGGGTGGGCAATGATGTAATAAGGGTGGGCAATGATGTAATAAGGGTGGGCAATGATGTAATAAGGGGGAGCAATCGAATAATAAGGCTCAAGGGGTGAAAGAATAACCCATGGGATTCTGAATGAGGAAAGGCAAAGCCCGATAAAAAAGACGGATCCGATACTGACATCCTGTTAGATGAGATTCTCGACGGAATCGGACTCGAGATTCCAGCAATTGTAGTCTGAGGTACTCTTCTATCCGATTATCTCCCTGAAAGCGATTTCACTCTTCCACGCGAGCCAGTCGGCCTCCGTATGCGGAATAAGGCCCATTTTGTAAAATTTGTATAGGCCAATGAGCATACACGCCACGTGGCCAACTACAAACACTCCTTTTGCAAGCAAGATCTGGCTTGAGTTGGAGGCAGTTTTGAGTTTGGCAAAGGTGGAGTTTGTCAGGTTAGCAATAGTGCTTAACGGGTTCCACAATAGCATGAGTGCCATTGTGAGGGGAATGACCTGTAGCGAGTTTCCGGTCATGTAGCTCATGAAGAGATTCAAGGGAATGGATTTCGCAGGGGAGTAGGCGAGCTCCCAAGCCTTTTTCATCTTTAAAGTGTCAGTGTCGATACGAATGGCGGGGGTGATGTCGGTGGGTGTTTTCCCTCGAGAAGTCGTCGGCACGGAGTTGGGGGGAGTATAGCCTGGAGGATAGTAGCCTGGTACCGCCAGAGTAGCAGCAGCAACTAGTCTGGGGTGCGTGTGCTCGGTACGATCGTTTTTCATAATCCAGGTCTGCCACTGACGTCGTCTAGTGAAGTAGACACCGGACAGTTTTCGTTTTCGGGTGAATTTGGGCAAATCGCCCTTTCTCCAGCACCATGAATTCCACCACGTCACATCTCGGTAAACCGTTAAACAAGATCATTGGCCTTGCGGTCGTGCTATCGCTAGGTTTCCTACTAGTCATTCTTGCATGTCTCTACGGCAACTGGTCCCCTCTCGTAATTGCATTGGTGTTTGCTGCGGCCCATATACCGCTGGTGTTCGCCAACGCTTTCTCCTCCTCCTCGAGCGATGTTGACTTGACGTTTGATCCCCTGGGTCCCTCTACTGCGTCAGCGCTTCAGGAAGCATCGTCCTTCCTCTCGGGTCTTTTGTTGTTCCTGGGAGTGTCGATTCCTATAATGCTCCGTCATCTGCACATTCTCGCTAGCGGGGCGGCCAATCTCTCCATAGTGGGCGGTCTCATGATCTACGGGACGATCCACGCATTCTCGCTGTTCTTCAACGATCCCATGTCGGATATGGTGGATATTTTCGGCAGCGACGTTATTTGATCAATGATCCAGAGAAGGAGGAATAACTACCTAGAGAGAAGCGGTACTGATTACCGTGATACAAGAGATGAGAATTGCCTGAAAAGAAGAAGAGAGGTATTACTAGGAAAGAAGGGGTATTGATTACCAGGAAAGAAAAAGTGAAATTGAACTTGAGGTGAAAGTGAATGATTACTAAAATGAAAGAGAACGATGAAAGAAAGGGATATTGATGACGAGGCAAGAGAAAATGGTAAAGAGACAAGAGAAAATGATAACAAGACAAGAGGGAATAGTTACGACGTGGTACGAAGTGCACTCACCAAATTCAAGAAAAATTGGGCTGATTCAAGACACTGATTTATATCTTGAAAAAAACCTGGAAGGTGCGCGTCCCTTGGCATGCAGGTGTTCATCGAGTGATCCAATCCAATCAGCTCTCTATATTCGTATCTCTGAAACCAAATCAAAAAACCAAAAATCAAAATTGCACAACAACCCTTTGTTCAATTCGTCAGTCTCTTTGCTTAAACACTCATATAGTCTCAATCGATTTATTCCGGTGATTCATAATGCCCCTCAACCATTGCTTCAAACGTAGTGCCCTGATCAGGCCTTCTTCTTGGTACTGTTATGTATCACGTGATACATATTCACGATATTTGCGTAAATCTTGTAATCTCAAACCACGTTCAACACCACTCCGGAACTTGTCATGTCGCCATCTACTCTTGAGATGGCGCAAGCCGAACAAGAAGTCGTGACTCTGCGGCAGTTCCAAGAAAAAGTTACCAACGAGGAATTCAAGATCTGGAAGCGGACGGTGCCCCTTCTATACGATACCATCCACACCATCGTGATCGACAGTCCCTCGGTATCGGTGCTGTGGCTCCCTTCTTTCTCCCATGTCAAACAGAATAAAACGGTTTCTGTGGGGTATGTGTTGGGCACCTATTCACTCATTGACGGAGGCTCGATCCAATCGTCACGCTTCGAACTACCGCTGACGTTGGCTCCGGATTTCGCACAGCACTACACAGAGACATCGCTCCCCATCGCTGCGGACCCGGCAGTAGCCGCTAATCATACCACAACCAAGAAGTGGAAGCAAAAGTCTGCCCCCACCGTCGTACGTGTCTCTCCCAACGGGCAAAGAGCGCTAAGCTTCCATCAATCCGGCCATATCCGGTCTACAAAACTTCAGGACGAAGAGGCGTCCATCACCGAGTACAAGTACCACAAACAGGAAGGGTCATGTTTGGAGTGGATGAAAGACACCGAGTTCTTGTCCGGCGGGAACGACTCACAGATCGCCTTGTGGAACGCGGCAAAACCGTCGACTCCTATGCGCTTGTTCAAGGCACACTCGGGCTCAATCAATGGATTGTCTCTAAATAAGCGCGCGCCCAGCATTTTTGGATCGGTGGCGGATGACTCAATAACCCTATTTCACGATGTCCGCACCAGCGCCCAGCTGGACCCGGTCATCTCCGTCCAAAACAACCACATCCAAAACACCATCGCGATCCACCCTGACTTGGAGACTATGTATGTTACTGCGGGACAGGACAATGTCATCAATCTCTACGATTTAAGGAACCCCAAGGCGCCCTATCGCGTGCTTCACGGCCACAACGACAGCGTCTTGGGCGCGAAATGGGACGCGGGGAATGATCCCTTCTCGCTTGTGTCATGGGGACTAGACCGACGAGTCAATATCTGGGACTTGTCAAACTTGGACGCCGAATTCACGTACCCCACTGACGCCACTAGTGGCGGCGAGAGCTCGCGCCGCAAGTCGCTGCGCAAAATGGATCCCTGCTTGAAGTTTGTGCATGCTGGCCACACCCAAAGAGTGAACGACGTGGACATGCATCCTGAAATCAACAACCTCTACATATCCATAGGCCAGGACAAGCTCGTGGAGATCTGGAAGCCCAAGACTATTGTGCTGGACGGCGAGAGCCACGAGGGCACGGACCTGGAAAGCAACGAGGTCCCTGCTACAGCCGGCAGCAAGTCAGAAGAGGATAGCAAATCCGAGAAGGAGAGCGAGAGCGAACGTGATCGGGAGGCGGGCGAGAAGCAGGACGGTGCTGCCGATGTGGAGATGGCCGCTGAGGGCGTTCAAGTAGAGTCTCGGTCCGAGTCGCCTCAGAAGGAAGGCTCTGATGCCACCCCAATGGACGTTGATTCAGTATAAAGTGGTGTTAGAGGGGGTAAGCCCATAGAAGATTTGTATGTACCGTTATTGCTTAGATTTATACGTTTGTCCTGGCTGGCTGCAAAAAAATGGACTGCACATTAGGTGCACAGCGGTCGCGAAAAAGACCGGGACGCGTCGAACGCGTCTTCGCTGTACTTTCCTACTCAATAAACGACCATGACGCATTTGATATGGAAACGCCTCGCTCTCCCTGAGACTGAAATATCTCTATGCCGCGTACTTCGGTGCGGGCAGACATTCCGCTGGAAATGTATCGACGACGTCTGGTCGCTTTCGCTTGACGATCGCATCGTCTTGGTGAGACAACACCGCGACTATATTGAGTTTTCTGATATCCCGCTGCAGAATCGATCTTTAAAAAGCGAGAGAACTACTGCAGAATTTATTCATGATTACTTTAATCTTTCGGTGAAGCTCTCTGATTTATATGCCTTTTGGTCGCGTCAGCATACTCTCCATCACAAGAGACCAAAACTTGAATCTCCATTCGATCTCTTCAAGGGGATCCGTATTCTTCGTCAAGATCCCTGGGAAACAACAGTCTCATTTATTTGCTCTTCAAACAATAATGTCAAGCGCATCTCAAAGATGTGCGAAAGCTTGTGCGAAAACTTTGGCCAGTATGTGGGCGAGTACCACGGCATCCCGCATTACTCTTTCCCAACTCCTCAGGCCTTGTCCTCCTCCAACGTTGAATCAAGACTCCGTGAGTTGGGCTTTGGGTACCGCGCAAAGTACATTTATCAGACTGCATGCAAAATGACGAGTCACGAAACACCTGACATCTCTCCAGTCAAGCTCGCCTCGATGCGGAGCGAGAGCTACGACACGGCCCATGAGTTTTTGCTTCAGCTTGCCGGCGTCGGGCCAAAAGTCGCCGACTGTATTTGTCTAATGGCCTTGGACAAGCATGATATTGTGCCGGTAGACACCCATGTGTATCAAATTGCGACGCGCGAATACAAGTACAGCGGGAAGCCACAACTTAAAACTATGAACAAGGTCGTGTATCTGGGTATTCGCGAATATTTCAAACAAGTGTTCGGCCCATACGCCGGTTGGGCTCAGCTGGTGCTTTTTGCCTCCGACTTGAGTGACTTGGTCAATGGACAAAACGTGTCGAATGCGGGAACAGTGAAACAAGAGAGACAAAATGTGTCAACGACGAAATCCGTGGAACAAGAGCAAGTGAAACAAGAAGTTTCCGGGTCTTTGCACGTAAAAGCAGAGCAAGGGGATGAGCTGCTTCCAACTTTATCCCGGGTGAAAATAGAGCATGCAGATGAAGAAAATACCATGAATTCTGTTAAGACAGAGTGTCCCGAACGCTCTCAGAAAACTAAAGAACAGAAATCAGAGTACGAAGAGCCAAACGATGCAAAGCCCATGAAGATGGAAACCGAGCAAGAAGTTGCAGGTCTCGCAGCGAATAGCGTTTTATTGGATGATACGAAGAAGATCAAAACCGAAGGAGAGGAACAATTGGCAGCGACCCGAAAAAATATAGAATGTGCTCGTTCTGCGAAGAGACTGTTGCTAGACAAGGGTGATCTTGAACATGCTGTAATGGCGAAAAGGGTTACACGCCGGCGGATTGCGGTGTAAAGGATAGTGGTAACAGAGTACTGCTCGGGACTTTGTACGACTCAAGCTGCGAGACAACTGTATTTGTGCTACGACAAACTAGATGAGATCGAAATGCATGATCGCGAGATGTAGCGAACAAGAAAGTAGAGATGGCTCGTAACTGAGGGTTCATCCACCTACAGGTGCGTGCATTATATTAAGCCAATATATGAATTAAGAATAAATTGCATCACAATATAGCCCAAAGTGAACCAGAAGTGGTTCAGGCTATCTTCTGCAGAAACCGACCAAATTGACGACAACTTGCGTCCTGCAGTACGGCACTTTTACATCAAATTTGTTCAAAATTAACGCATTGTGATAAACCGCAAATTTCCCTCGAAAAAAAAGCGGGTGGTTGGTGTAGTGGCTAGCATATTAGCCTTCCAAGCTGATGAGACGGGTTCAATTCCCGTACCACTCATATTTTTCCTGATACACAGTCCAATTTATTTTTTCCATCTCCCCTGGACTTTTCTATTCTCAATTCCTTTAATTCAATGCATTAGAGGTTTATGAAAAGAGTTTGGCTGAACTTCACTCGTTTTCTTCCCAGGCACCCACCTCAACGCGTATTTGCCTCTCACTATCGACGAATGTCAGTTTCTACCCAGATCAGGTTGAATGATACCGAAGCTCGAATCGTGACCCTTTTAAACGACATTTGCACGCGCTACAATGCCAATCTCGACCCGGAAAAGCAATTGCAGCTAAGAATTACCGGTGGATGGGTAAGGGATCGGGTGTTGGGGGTGCAGAGCCAAGATATCGATATTGCCATCAACAACCTTATGGGAGAGGAGTTTGCGCAGTTGCTTCAGAAACACCTTTCGGACCATGAATCGGCCCAGCCGATCAAGTCCTTTCACACCATCAAGAAAAACCCCGAGAAGTCCAAGCATCTCGAGACGTGTACCACCACCCTCTATGGTCTTGATATCGATTTTGTAAATTTGCGCTCGGAAAAGTATACTCAAGACAGTAGAGTCCCCATTATAGATTGCGGCACCGCGGAGGAGGACGCATTGCGAAGAGATGCAACATTGAATGCTCTCTTTTACAACTTGACTACTGGGGAAATCGAAGACTTTACTGGTAGAGGCTTGCAAGATTTGAAAGACGGCATATTGCGAACGCCTTTGGATCCATTGCAAACATTCCTCGATGATCCATTGCGAGTTCTCCGTCTTGTACGCTTTGCAAGTCGCTACAATTTCAAGATCCATCACCATACTTTGGAGGCAATGCGGAACCCTGCCTTGTCTGACGCCCTCGCCAGCAAAATCAGTCGCGAACGCGTTTCGGTCGAGTGGGAAAAGACAGTGTGCAGCCGTAATCCCGGGTACGGACTTCGCCTTCTTGAATATACGGGGTTGATGCACAGTATATTCAATATGGGAACAATAGAGCTGGCTGTCAAGAACCTCAACCCCTCTAGTGTCATTGACGAAATCAAGCATGTTGAATCGATGGTACCGCTTCATGTTGTGAAAGCCACGTCAATATATCCTGTATTCCAAGAGTACTTGGGCTCGGTCCAGTGTTCTGAGCCGCAACTAGCTCAAACTTTCTCCTTCATGCTAAAAGATGCTGAGAGTATGAAAGGATTTTGGAACTCTATTGTCCTTGAGCCCTTTGGCGCTATATCAGTGAGAGTCAACCCCAAGAAGGCCGCGTCTATCCCAGTGAATGAAGTGTTTATGCGTGAAGGCCTCAAGGCAAGCAAGATAGACATTGAAAAAGTTGTTACTGTAACGGGTCAGCGCAAAGAGTCTGCCAGATTACTCGGAAAGTACTTTGCCAATCAAGAATCCGTCACGCGATCAGAGTTGGGCATGTACTTGCGAAATTATGGGCCACATACCAATAACGGAATACTCGTCAACTTGGTTTTGGATTGCTTACCGTATAGTCATGTCTCTCAAGGTGAAGAGGCACCGATATCTGAACCTGAAATGACACCTGCAGAGAGGGATGCTGTTATGGGCGGGATAAAGCAAGTTGCAGCCCAATACGAAAGACTCTTGCAGGACATTGACCGAAAAGGGTTGAATGATGCACATCTCATCAAGCCAATTATCGACGGGAAAACTCTATCCAAAGGGTTAGGTATGAAGCCGGGTTCATGGATGGGAAAGCTCAATGGCCAAATAATGGAATGGCAATTGGACCATCCTGATGCCACTGAATCTGATGCACTCGAGTACGCCAAGTCTATTATTCACAAGTATGTCTAGTATCACGGTGGGTGTGTACAGAGGAACAATCTTTGTAAACCAGTTACATTGTATTGAGAGGTAGCGTTGGCGATCATAATAATGCGTCATGCGCAGTATATCCCTCATTGTGCCTCGGAATGGAATTCGATTGTGTAAAAGTCTGACGCCTGTCTAATCGGCGTTAGGAATTGCGACATCTATTGTACCGTTGTTCGGGTGAAGCCGAGGGAAAGTCTGCGATCACCTTTCACTAAGCATTGCGGATGTTGTAGAAAATCACTCCGCCCGTGGTGTATTCCACCGAGAAGAGTGCTGACGAAACGGAGTGGAATTAGATGTAGCTGTAGCTGCGTCTACAAATGTTTTTAGGACTTCTTGGCTATTCTGATAAAATTACGAACAGGAATCACACTACAGAAGTACAACTCAGATTAATCCACTTCCGAAGTATAACTCAGATTATTTACTTCCGAAGCATACTATCCTATGTGTGGAATATTCCGGCAGGATTGCACCTTGCAACCTGTCCCACTTTTTCGGAAATCTGCACAGGGGAAAATCGGCCGGAAACATCCGATCTCAAATAAGCGTAAGCCGCACAGCAGTAGCAGATGCTAAACAGACGCATCTTTTCCAGAACACTCACATTCAGAAATAGACGTCTCTACAGCACCATGCCCAAATATCATGTTGTCGTGTTTGACAAGCCGGGAACAGACCGTACGCCAGTGAGGGGCGCACACCTTGCGGCTGTACCGGCAGCAGTCAATGCTGGAATTGTTTCCGCCGCGGGACCCCTATTTACTGATGAACTGCGGACGGCATTTGCCGGCTCGTTTTTCCACTTGCAAGTACCAAGCCGCCAGGATGCGATTGAGTTTTTGAAAAAGGACATTTACTGCACTAGTGGGATATGGGACATGGACAATGTGATGATCCACCCCATGGGTCTCGCCGTATCCTTACCCAAGAGTATAGAAGGCGTAGATTCCAAGATGTTTAACGCGTAGCGTATACGAGGTAGGATAGGAATACGACTTTGGCGCCAAGGCACTACCTTTTTCCGTCAAGTGTGGATCAGACCTCGTAAATCGCGCATCAATGTTCACGGCAAGAAAGTGCAGGCCTAGACTTGAGCAGTAAGCAAAAGTGCATGGATGAACTCGTCGCGACTGTGTGCGATGTACACGCTCCTCACACAACAGGCCGCGAGGCGCAAAATCTTTAAGATACAGGCTTAGCTCTACTTGAGCTCAGCATTCCAATTCGACACTTTACGATCCCAGCCTGACTTCCCGACTCTGCTCCCACCGGCCTTGCATAACAATAACGGACTCATAACCAACGCGGCGACGACATGACGTCAGATTGGAAAAATATTCCCCAAAATCATAATCAAAATCACGTGCAATGCCTAAAGGAGTCATGAAACTTTAAAGCGGAATTACCGCTCAGCGTCAGGATCTACGGGAAGGTGAATCTCTTCAACGCTCCTTTTTTAAAAGCAGTATGAGCTCGGTCGAGAAAGTGCTGATTTTGGGGAAGGATTCCATTCACGTGGGATTCAGTATCCAGGATCACTTAGTTCGTGAATTGGTCTCCACTCTTGCCTCTTCTACTTATGTCATCGTTACCGATACTAACGTCGCCGAAACTGCTCCCTTTGTCAAATTGCGCCAAAGCTTGGACCAGGCTATCGCCTCAACGCGCCCGGAATCTCGTCTTCTCTTTTACCTGGTACCCCCTGGTGAGAATCACAAAAGCAGAGACACCAAGGCTGCCGTCGAGGATTTCTTGTTGCTGCAAGGATGTACTAGAGATACCGTCATCGTCGCTGTCGGAGGCGGTGTCATTGGCGACATGATCGGCTTCGTTGCTGCTACTTTTATGCGTGGTGTTCGCGTCGTTCAGGTTCCTACCAGTCTCTTGGCCATGGTAGACTCCTCGGTCGGCGGTAAAACTGCTATCGATACCCCCTTGGGCAAAAACTTCATCGGTGCTTTTCACCAGCCTGAATATGTCTTTATAGACGTGTCCTTCTTGGAGACTTTGCCTACCCGCCAGCTTATCAATGGCATGGCAGAAATCGTGAAAACTGCGGCAATCTGGGACGAAACTGAGTTCACTCGCTTGGAAAACTTTGCAAAGCAGTTTGGAACAGTGGTCTCGGCCGCAAAGCCTGACATTGCTTCGATAAAAGACGAATTGGTCCAGACCGTCTTGGGATCTGTTAGAGTAAAGGCCAGCGTGGTATCGTCTGACGAAAAGGAGTCCGGCTTGAGAAATCTCTTGAACTTTGGCCACACTATTGGTCACGCCATAGAAGCTGTTTTGACTCCGGAAGCCCTCCACGGAGAGTGCGTTTCTATCGGTATGATTTTGGAAGCAGAATTGTCCCGCTACTTGGGAATTTTGTCTCCACTGGCAGTGGCCCGGTTAGCAAAGTGCTTAGTCGCATACGGATTGCCCGTTTCCATTGACGACAAACGGCTCTTGACAATCGTGGGGCACAAGCGCCACAACATTGTTCTTTCTACCTTACTCCAGAAAATGGCTATCGACAAGAAAAATGACGGCAGCAAGATAAGATGCGTCTTGCTCGAGTCGATCGGGAAATGCTACCAGTTGAAGGCACACCAAGTTTCAAAGGCTGATTTAGGCTTTGTTTTGACAGACGAGGTCCTTGTTCACTCCTTTGATGCAGAGAAAGTTCCCAAATCCAATATTATTATCCCGCCGGGATCTAAGTCAATCTCTAACCGGGCTCTTGTATTGGCCTCTTTAGGATCTGGCACCGTCAAGATCAAAAACTTGTTGCATTCAGACGATACCAAACACATGTTGGACGCGGTCTCGTTGTTGCAGGGAGCTCACATTTCGACGGAGGACAATGGCGAGACAGTGGTGGTGACAGGAAATGGCGGCAAGCTCGTGACGTGTGACGAGGAATTGTACTTGGGCAATGCTGGAACTGCCTCCCGATTCTTGACAAGCGTTGCGTCTTTGGTTGGTGTCAACAGCCAATCGGGTGACACTGTAATCTTGACCGGAAACTCGAGAATGCAAGAGCGCCCGATAGGACCCCTTGTGGATGCATTGAGGGCTAATGGATCGTCTATTGAGTACTTGAATAAGGAAGGATCCTTGCCCTTGAAGGTCCAGGCCGGCCGCGGATTGGTGGGAGGCCGAATCGAATTGGCCGCAACCATCTCCTCTCAGTACGTTTCATCGATCTTAATGTGCGCGCCTTACGCCGATAAGGAGGTCACCTTGTCCCTTGTGGGTGGTAAACCTATTTCGCAGCTCTACATTGACATGACTATTGATATGATGAAGTCTTTTGGTGTTGAGGTCAGAAAGTCGACCACGGAAGAGCATACCTACCACATTCCCAAGGCTAGATACGTGAACCCGCCCGAGTACATTATCGAGTCCGATGCATCCTCTGCCACCTATCCCTTGGCGTTTGCAGCCATTACCGGCACCTCATGCACCGTACCCAACATTGGTTCGTCTTCATTGCAGGGAGACGCTCGTTTCGCAGTAGATGTTTTGCGGCCAATGGGCTGTACAGTGGAGCAAACTGAAACGTCGACTACAGTTCATGGCCCTCCACGTGGTCAATTGAAGCCTTTGAAGCATGTCGATATGGAGCCAATGACTGATGCCTTCTTGACAGCTTCAGTGGTGGCGGCAGTGGCGCATGAAGGCACAAACTCTACCAGTATTACCGGCATTGCGAACCAGCGTGTCAAGGAGTGTGACAGAATCGCGGCTATGGTATCACAATTGGCAAAGTTTGGCGTTGCGGCAAACGAGTTGCCAGACGGGATTGAAATCCACGGCATTGAAATTGATAAATTGCAAACTCCCACAGGAAACGGAGTTAAAACATATGATGACCATCGCGTCGCTATGTCGTTTTCCTTGTTGGCGGGCTTGTGTAAAGATCCAGTTTTGATCCAGGAACGCTCTTGTACCGGTAAGACGTGGCCAGGATGGTGGGACACGTTGCACACCAAATTCAACGTCACGATTGAGGGACACGAAGCGTCCAACAAAAGCGCCTCTGAGTCTACTTACGACACAAAAAGGAGCATTGTCGTCATTGGAATGCGGGCGGCTGGTAAAACTACAACCTCAAAGTGGGCTGCGGCCTTGTTCAATTTCAAGTTCTTGGACTTGGATACCGTTTTTGAGAGCAAACTTGGAATGGATCTTCGCGCCTTTATTAAGCAGCATGGGTGGGAAGTCTTTCGTAACGAGGAGGCAACAGTTCTTGAGGAGTGCTTATCACAGTATCCCAATGGATACGTCATATCCACGGGAGGAGGTGTCGTTGAAACTGAGAGCTCTCGGAAGCTTTTGAAGAGTTATGCGCAGTCTGGCGGGATCGTGATGCATTTACATCGCGACTTGGATGAGACCGCCACATTCCTTTCTGCTGATACTACCCGTCCAGCATTTCAGAGCGAAGTTCATGACGTGTGGCTCAAGCGCGAAGCCTGGTATCATGAGTGCTCAAACTACTACTTTTACTCCGCACACTGCTCTACAGATGCAGAATTCAATCACTTGAGAAGTACTTTTGTCAGATTCTTGAAAACTATTACGGGTCAAGCACAGATTCAGATTCCGCAAGGCAGATCTGCCTTTGTCTCCTTGACTTTCCCGGACATGAACCAGGCTGTCGGCACCTTGAAAGAGTGTACATCGGGCTGCGCTGCAGTAGAGCTTCGAGTTGACTTGTTGAAGGATTATTCAAAGTCTTTTGTTGCGAGCCAGACGGCAGTTTTGCGGAAGCATGTTGACTTGCCTATCATTTACACATTACGCACAAAGTCTCAGGGCGGCAAGTTTCCCAATGAGGACACAGACGGCATCAAAGACTTGATACTGTTGGGTATCAAATTGGGAGTTGAGTTTTTGGACGTGGAATTGACGTACCCTACCAGCGTTATCGAAAGGGTCAAGTCTTTGAAAGGATGCACCAGAGTTATCGCGTCGCACCACGATTTGTCGGGCACTTGCAAGTGGACTCATGTGGAGTGGGCTGACAAGCACGCTTTAGCAGTATCTCTTGGTGCTGATATTGTCAAGTTTGTTGGCACTGCTCAATCATTCAATGACAACTTGGAGTTGGAGCAGTTTAGAAAGGCTCATACCGAATGTCCATTGATTGCCATCAATATGGGTGAGGCCGGAAAGCTCTCAAGAGTATTGAACACCATCTTGACCCCAGTCACACATGCTGCTTTACCCTTCAAGGCCGCTCCGGGCCAAATCACGTTGCAGCAGATCAATCAAATTTATGCTTCCATCGGTGGCTACACCGACTTGAAATTTTATATCGTTGGATCCCCCATTGGGCATTCAAAGTCTCCGGATTTGCATAATTCGGCATACGCAGAATTGGGGTTGCCATATGTGTTTGAACGCTTCGAAACGGGAAGCGCGAGTCAGGTGTACGAAAGTTTAATCAGTGGCAACAACGAGCTCGGAGGATTGGCAATCACCATTCCTCTAAAAGTTGATATGATGCAATACACTCTGGAGTTGTCAGATGCTGCCAAGACGATCGGAGCCATTAACACCCTCGTTCCCTCAAAAATGAACAGAGGAAAATATTTCGGGGACAATACCGACTGGGTAGGTATCACCGAATCGTTTAATCGCAATGGTGTGCCCGCGTTTGCAGATTCACAAGTTAATGGAATGGTGGTGGGTGCTGGGGGCACGTCAAGAGCAGCAGTCTACGCCTTGAAACAGATGGGGTGCAAGGTGATCTACATTGCGAACCGCACTGCCAGCAATGCGGCCGCCATCAAGGAATCAATGCCATCGGACTACAATATTGTCTTGTTGAATACATTGGACGATGTTGCCCGAGCTGAACCCGTTTCCCTCGTGGTATCATGCATTCCCGCAGATAAACCTTTGGACGGAGATTTACAGAAGCGTGTTGGTAAAGTATTGGAGGCCGGAGTCACAGAGCGAAGGGGAGGATTCACGCCAACATTGTTGGAGGCTGCTTACAAGCCTCGAGTGACGCCTATCATGACTCTCGCCAGGGAAGTATACCAATGGAACGTTATTCCTGGTGTTGAGATGTTGGTCAATCAAGGCTTCAGACAGTTCTCTGTTCACACAGGGTTCATTCCCCCTTATCAAACAATTTACGGTGCCGTTGTGAATGAAGCAGCCTGAGTACTGATGGAATATTTTTAATCTTGAAGGATCACCCTTAAACAATATAAATTAGCGCAATTGAAAATATAAGAGAGGCAACTATGCCGCCGTAACGAAGTGAAATTGGGAATACCTGTCTGTGAAGATCTAGCTGTATGCTACCGTTGACTGTAGGCGTGAAATGCGAAAAAAAGCTGAGAGAAGGAACCCCAACAATACTCCAGATATAAGTTTACAAGAGTGAAACATGATGCTTATCGCTCTAAGCAGGGAACCCCGCGTTTCACAAGATCGTAGGCAAACAATTGCGGGCACTGCGCTGAATGTGGGTGCTCAATACAACATTTTCGGATGTACACATCTCATCCGTCAGGTCTTTCTCATTGCGGGAATATCAACGCGACTGAATCGTGATTGAAAATGCGTCTATTCTTACCGCGCATTTCCCGGTTGAAAGCTCAAACTTCTTCGAAATTCGCTGCTTTTCACGCCCTTTTGCTGACGGCATGTGGGCACAACGAAAAGGTAATTCGTCCGGATTTTCACTTTGAGTATGCCTTCAGTCGGTTTCCCTATCATGGCGATGACGAATCGGGCGCAATACACTCATTATCGGACTTATCTGAGCAAACAAATTTGACCTCTCTTTTACCCCAAAGAAGACCACATGGCTCCCCCACAGGCACACTCAGCGTGATATCTGGCGACGACGCAATGCTTGTTTCGTCCTCTCTCGTCGCAATAGCTGACGGAGTATCCGGATGGGAAGATAAACCAGGTCAGAATAGTTCTCAGACATGGTCCAGATCTTTCTTGGAAACACTCAGTCGCTTATTGATGGAATACCTGACCCGCTACTCTCCGCGAACTCTCTCTAGACGCGACATTGATCAGATATTGGATGACTCTTTCTTACACACGTCGCACCTTATGGATATTCAAAAGCTACAGGGATCGTCGACGTTGCTTTTGGCCATGATTAGTGGAAATCAGCTCCAAATTATTAGCATCGGCGACTCCAAGGTGTATGTTATTCGCGACGGTGATATAATCAAAACTAATAAAGAAGAAATGCTTGGGCTTTCTTGCCCACAACAAATTGGAACTCACACTTTGCACAATTTCCCCTCAAGTATAGCCACGGTCGACGGGATCCATCTTCAAAATGATGATTTAGTGATAATGTGTTCAGACGGGATATCAGACAACTTGTTTGATTATGAAATTGCACATTATGCTGACGAAGAATTGAATCTTTTGAGACACAATTTACAAGACGCCGCTAATCGAATACTCATAGAAGCCAAGGCGGTCGCATTTGATGATAACGCAGTGACACCGTACAACCAAGTCGTGAACGCTTTGCCTTCTCATTCAAATACAAGCTTTGTTGGTGGCAAGTTAGATGACATGACACTATGTGTAGCTAGGGTTACGAGTGGATAAGTATTCAAAATTTTCGGAGTCAAATAAGCTATAAACTATTCTATCAATTGGTAGCCATCTCTGAAAAGTATTGGCGCAAAATCAATGCAAGCATCTCTGGAAGTTCGGCAATATTGCGAACCACCACGTAAAATTCAAACGGGAATGAGTCCAAGTACTTATTCACCTTCAAGTTCAGAGCACCGGTTTTGGGGTCGGTCTGATAACTCACTTGGCTCATATCCAACACGGATTCCCTGCTGTTTATTCCGTCCATTATCACAAACACAAGCATGATTTTCTGTTCCCGGGCTTGCCTCACCATCCGCTCGATAGAGGCATGATCCTCGCAGACACCGTCGGAAAGAATTATTTGCAATTGCCACAAGTCAGTTGCCGACGATGCACGCGCATCCTCGAATGTTTTCAATGAATGGGCGCACAACTGCTTCACGTCAGTCTTGGTCTGCTGGAAGTCGAACCACTGGAATACTTTTGCTCCGGTCTCTTGATTGTTAAATGGCTTGTCGAAGGGATGAACCACCTTGACGTTTTCGCCAAATCTCACGATAGCCAAACCACCACTCTCCAATTGAGTCAATGCCTTCGATACCAAAGCAATGCTTTGGAACGCCAAGTTCCCAGCATTGCTCTCACTCATGGACTTTGAGTCGTCGACTGCAATCATAATCTGGTATTGTCTTTTTGAAGGCTTGGTTCTCCGCAACCAAATCTTGTCTTTGCGGTACTCAGAGGCGATGTAAGTGATGATCCGCTTCATATTCAACCGCTTCCCGGTTTTGTAGTCGCCCTTCAATTTCGTAGCCAACGTCGGTTCCAAGATTAAACGCAATTGCTCGCACAATCCTGAAGCAAGCTCGTGAGTGGCTAGCTCGCTCTGTCTCCAAAGCTCGCGTGCCTCATCCATACCTCTTGGGGGTATATCGCTAGAATCCAACTGCAAATCTTCAAGATGTACCTCCTCATCCAGCGAGTCATTATCCACTTCCATTGGTAACGCCGCCGAGTCCTCGGTGTCATGCTTGACACGTTCCCCAATAGCACCCGATTTGGATTTACCCTCGAACTCACCTTCACCTTCACTTTCGTCATCCTTTGGTGCCATCTCCTCGGCATCTTGCTTCAAGTCCAGCTCATGAACAACATTGTCGTCATTCTCTTCTTTCATTTCCTCATCATTTCCGGCCTCATTCTCATCGATATCGTCATCAATGGCCATGTCATCGTCAAGCTTTTGAATCTGGTCTTTTTCGGCAGCACCCAAAGCCTGTGTGTCATAGTCTGCATTTTCAGCATCAATGTGCTGGAACTCGTCGGGCCTTTCGTTTCCTTTTGCTTCTTGCTCTTCGTTGTCTATCGCGGCTTGCTTGATTTCTTGGCGCCTGCGATGAAACTCCTTCATTGAGTCCCCCAACTTTTTCAAAGACTCTCTCGCCATATCTCTCGCTTCATCCAGTTTGGGAACCTCGCGCTCTGGCAGTTGTTGAGGATCAGTGGAGGCACCACCAGTCGAGCCAATGTCTTGCATTTCTTCGAAAACTTGATTATCTGCGCCCTCTCCTTTTTCACCCGACTTTTGATTAACAGCAGAGTCCATTTCCACATCGTCCTCACCTTGAGGCTCCTGAGCACCATCAATACCATCTGCTTTGTTTTGCTCGGCATCATTCTCATCGCCGCCGCCTTCATCGGGATTATCGTCAATATCGTCAAGGCTTTCCCCTTCAGTATCACTATCCTCTCTGCCATCTTCATGCACACGGTCGTCGTCAAGATCTCCGTCTGAAGCATTCTGCTCATCCATTTCCTCGTCCCCGTCTTCGCCATTTTCGTCTTCCTGGACGTCTGCTTCCTGATCCATACCATCTCGTTCCTGTTCTTCGTTGTCTTGTTTGTCATCAAGATCCATCTGGTCTTCTTTTTCATCAGCCGCATCTTCCTCTTCTGCATCCGATGGACTGTTTTCATCTTCTCCATCGAGGTTCATATCTTCAGGAAGCTCAAGCGCATCCATCTCAGGAATCATCTCATCCACATGTTCATTCTCTTGATTCTTGACTTCATCTTCCTGCTCCCCCACATCCTTCTCATCGGCGTCCTCATGATCATCGCTATCCTCCTTCTCGTCTTCTTTCTCCTCGCCTTCAGTTGCATTGTTCTTCTCCTTGGTGGGCTCATCTTCTTCATTAGCTTCCATATCATTTTCGTTTGGATTCGAGTTCTCGGGAACCTTGTCGGATTCCTTCTCTTTTTTGTCTTCCTTGACTTCTTCATCCCACATCTTTTCATCAATGGCGTTGGGATCCATCTCATCAATATCGTCCACCTCCTCATCTAAATCTTCCTGCTCCTGTTCATCTTCTTCATCATCGTTATCCTGATCAGGCGCCTCTTCGGTTTCGCCTGCCATGTCTCCTTCGATGTCAACCGCATCATCATTCTCGTCGTTCTCATCCTTCTCATTTTCTTCATTGGGCCTCTGGGCATTTTCAGTCAAATCCTCGTCATCTTCAACATCATTCGACTGATTTGTAACACCTTCTCCATCACCCAAGCCCGTTCCGTCTTGGAGGTTATCGTCCTCTTTCTGCTCTGTGGGCAATTCTGGAGTGCAAAATCCATGGGTACATAGAGTGTGCAAAGCGGACGCCAATTTAAACGTTGATCTTGAATCTTCGAGATAGCTGCGGCGCGAGTCGGTAAAAATTCCTCTGACAAGTCTCATATAGTTGTTCAACAATGGAAGCGTGAAGTAACAGATAGCTGAAGCTATGCCTGTGTTTTCGTTGTCTCCGAGGTTCGATACCGACTTAAAACACCGACCAATTTTTTGGAGAATTCTTGGTAGTGAGAGAGCTTTGATGTAAACAGCGCGTCTCTGTCGAGCTAAAACCACCCATTGATCATTATCTTCTGTTATATCAGAACTCTGACATTCGACTGTCCTCTGTACTGATAATATGATGGCTAAGGTCAAATCTCTAAACGATTTTTCAACATCTTCCACTAGCACACTGACACCACTTTGCATATGCTTTTGTGTCGCTTGTGTATGGTTATTGCTCATCCATTGGGTCAATGTAGTCGCGATAAATGCAAATTCCTTATTTTCTTCACGCCAGACCTTTAATTTTTCTGCGAAGTCGTTGAGCATACATTGAATATCATTGATGTAGTCGACGTCTCGCAGGGTGGCGATGTTATCATCAGTTTGCCTGCGCCTTTTGATATCCTCAATCGAAGATCTGACATCCACAAAGACATCCACAGAAACTTGCAAATAGTTGGAGCTCGCCCGTAATGTGTCCAAAGCAAAATCAATAAGCTTGAGTAGCCATTCAGCGATGTAGTCTGCTTCGCCTAGTTGGCTTTTTGAAGCAGCGCACGTAGATTTCGTGCCGATAAGTGTCGCGGAGCCTCTTAGTTGAGCTAACATTACAAAGGTATCGTAATTCACGCGTAACTTCGAAGCATCTTTAGCAAAACTCCATAGCGAGCTGCGCCAAGAGATGAGTGAGTTGGTGAGATTTTCAATGGCTGCCATTCCTTTCTGGGCATCATTTATTGGCACATCCTCGGCGACATCAGAAGAGGCTGCTCTCAATCGCGGCATCATCTCAAGCAAGCGAAAAAAGTACGCATCACAACCTGTAAGCTCAGTATTGTCAAATGATTGACACTTGCTCAACACAGTATTGACCGTCATCTGGTCTTTCAACACTTCAGAATTCAAAGTTAATCTCAAGCCAATTCTTCGCGCCTCTTTGAGCGTGTCACTCAAAAGTTTACGCTTTTGGGTCTTTAGTGCGGCGACCATCTTTTTATTGTCCTTGGTCGCTACTTTGGGCGTTTCTTCCTTCAACCGATTCATCTCGGATACAAGTGACGAGACAAATTCACTGAGAACCGGGAGCTCTTGACTTTTAATTCTCTCGACATAGACCGCCATATTTTTCTCAACTAGACTTAAATCCTGAAGGCGTTTCGGTCGTTCATTCCATGTCGAGATTGATTCGCACAATGCAACAACTCCATCTTGCATCACTAATGTCCCGGCTTCGTTGAATTCGGTGAGACTAGGACTCGGTGTGGTCAAACTCAATATGCCCGTCTCTATAAGAGGCGACACCGGCGTAGACAAGACAGCACGGTACTTCCTAACAAGCTTATAGAGACTGTTGTGAGAACGACGTGCACTTTGCTTGAGAGCATCAATGTTGACATCTTTCCAACTCGCAAGTAGGATCACCTCTGAAACATCTTTTTCGAGCTTTCTTTTGGATGCGCTCATATCGGCCTCGATCGGGCTTCGGAATTGCTCGTAAAACGTAATAAAGTTGGACAAGCTGCTTGCTACTCTTGAATCACCGTTTAGAGCCGCGTGGTTTTTAAAAGCCTTCAACAAATCAACCCTTGAGCTAAAGTCACCATACGTTGCTTGGCTCATGAATATGCTCAACGCTGACAAGAGCTGCTCAATTGCATTTTCACTTGAGCCGTCAGTAGTTGCAACGATGATAGATTCATATAGATGGCACCACCATTTACCAAGCCTCTTTTCGACAGCGGCATCCTCGGCTTTGAACAAAGTATTCCAAGTTGCCAATTCAAGCTTGCGCCATGAAATTATGAGATCCGTGAGATCTTTGTAGTGTGTTCTCATGGAGACTTGACTTGATGCGTATTTCTCCCATTCTGCGACATAAGTAAAGATCTGGTCAATTTTTTGAAGTAAGCGAGCCATCACACTGCTAGCAGGAAGAAGTAGAAACTCCTCGGAAGATTCACATATATGCCTTAATGTTGCGTGTTCCGGCCATTCTTTCAATAACTGCTTAGCGTATATCCAAACACTGCGTATTAGCTCCATGGCTCGCTTTGACTCGGTTGTCGACTTCCCATGGTAGAAGTCCACAGTGTCTTCTCGTTTGTGGAAACTCAGAAGTGAGCTGACAAGTAAGTGAACAGACGAAGTGAACACCGAAGAACTGATTTTTCCCTTAGTGAAAGCCTCGCTATGAGGCGCTAGGCGCTCGACAAGTTTGGCTCCATCTTTGAGCGATGACTCTAAGTGTATCTGATTCCGACCAAGAAACACATCTCGATAAAGCGTAGCTAGCTTGTGATATATCTCCTCGAAAGATTCATTGGCTTTCGAGGAATCAACACTGGTGTCGATGAGTTCCTCGAAGTCGGGAAATAATGCTTTAAGCTCGGACTCCGCATCTTCATCCACACCCGCATGCTTAAACCAACTGCCCGCTTGTGCGTTTTCCTTCTCCTCCTTGGCTCTTCTCAAAGACCATCGACGGTAAATTGAGTAAAGAGAACGCTCGAAAATTGCCCGAATGGAGCCCAAGGATTTGTAGTCATGTGTAGAGCAAATCTTCACGAAGAAAAGCTGGATCTCTTCTGACAAAACAGAATCGATGTTCAACTTCAGGCCGAATTTCTCAGCCGCTTCATACACTTTTGCTATCTCTGACGCACTGCATATGACATTTGGGTCTATTGGCCAAAGACGCTCGATATTTGTATCACACTTGTGGTTTTGAGAATCGTAGGTCATCAAGTCAATACCGAGCTTTAGTCCGTTGATGTAGCCGAAGAGTACATCGTTCAAGTCTGCATAGACACCATAATTTTTGCGCATGCGTTGCATAAACTGCGAAGAATTGTTCTGAAACATGTCTGCGATTAAAAAGCTTTTATCTGAAATCGAGGTAGCATTTTCCAACAAGCTTTTGAGGGCTGGAAGATCGACTGAAGATGATACAAAGCTCTTCCATTCGCTGAAAAGTCCATCAATTGGGGTATCCGGGCGGTAAACTCGTGGTCTGTCTGGACAGCTCGTCGGCTCAAGAAGTGGCAAAAGCTTCTCGAAGTACATCCTCTCGTCGCCAGTTAACCTGGCCCGGATGTCGGCCCATTTCTCAATCAAGTCTCGAGCAGATCGTTGCTGATCTTCAAATTTTGCGAACAAGACATGCTCCGCAATAGCGGGGTCGGCTGGTGAACTTGGCACGTATAGCTGTATTGAGCCACAAGCAAATAGAACCCAAGCCTTTCCTAAGCTGCTGAATGATTTGCTGTCAGTAAGTGCCACTAAACACGGTGAGAAATAGGTGGAGCACACCTCTGCAAAACAGCCGTTTTGAGACTGACACGTCAAATGACTGAATTCTTGCACTGAGTTTGGCGAAATGGGTTCGAAATTCGTAGCCAATTTTGAAAGTGAGTTTCGCACACTCACATCGAAAGTCTTCGAATGAGCTTCAACAATCTTAAATATCCAAGAAATCAAGATCAGTTTCAAAGTTATCGCTCGGTCTTTCAAGAGCTCCGGAGAATTGCGTATTAAGTGATTCCCGAGAGCCGACGCATCCGTGAGGCTCTGATCTAAGTGAAGACCAGGTGATTGTGACAAGGAGCAGATTTTTTGCACTGTGGACACCAAAATTTCATCAGAAACAATAGCTGGAATTGAAGACGCACATCGCCCACTGTCTAGGGACCACAAATTCGCAAACACCAGAGGGAAAGGCCGAAAGCCCGAAGTTTTTGATAAAATCAAAGCCATAGTGGTCATTCCCGACCACGTCGATAGTTCGAGAAGCATCTCCGGCAGTTTTTCATCAGCTCTTGCGGCTTCGAGCTCAACACACAACGAGAGTATTGTAAATTCGTCTTTGAAGGCATGGAAACGAGTGGTGGCAAAGCCTCTTGACAACTCCTGAAGATCTCGGATTCCTTCCGATAATTGTCTGCACAATTCCAGTTCCTGCAAGGCAGTCACATTTTGTTCCACGATATCCTCATATAAAGCCATGAAAGACATTCTCAACTCTCGGACAAAGCTCCCTGACTCGGGGAACTGTAGGGCTGCAACTTCGTCAAAAGTTGCAGCCAATTCTACCAAGAGCTCGAGACTTCGCCAACTTCTTTGGCATTGAGGATAAGTCGACCTGAATTGCTCCCAAAGAATATGAATCGACGACCCAGTGGTCAAATCGAGCTTTTCACCAAAACGACTCAACTCGGCGTGAAACCTATCAAGCTCCAAATTCGCAACGTTATTGTATTTTTGATGCCAGTCGCAAAGGAGGCCATGGAACACCTTAAGTTTAGATTCATTCTGCTCTGAGCTTGCATCAAGAATCTCTGTCCACAATATTTGTACCTGGTAGAGTGCCTCTATGAATCTGTCTGAAGCAAACAAAGTTTTCGCGTTTTTCTTAAACGCATCCAGTATCGTTTCATGGATCGTTTTTAACAAGAAGAAAATTTCCAATCTTGGCTTTTGCTTGATCTCTCGTCCGATGCCGCAAGCTGCTGACTTTTCGATGTAATTAAGATCACTAGCCTTACCACCAGCTGCTCTTCTGCACAAGATTCCCAATCTTTCATCCGCATCGAGCACTCTTTTTGCCACTTCGAACAACAACGTCACTTCGTTGCTGTCAACGAATGGAGAGAATGCGATCAAATGAGCCTTCAAAGGATTGTTCAAGAGTAAGTGGAGTGGCTGCAACCTTGAGTATTCAAGGTTTGAAGAGCCGTTTTGCGGTACCGCATTCACGGAACGATAAAGGAACTCCACGGCTTCCACGATTCCTACATCAGCCAAGAACTTCACCAAGGATGCTGTCTTATGGGCAGAGTTTTTGTATTTGTAGGCGTATGCAGAAGACTTTGATACAGTTGCATCCCAAGATTGTATTTTCGCTGCAGAAAGTGGCGATAACACACCGGCAGCAGCGGTGGAGCCAGCTTCCGCACTATCCTTGTTCTCGGCATCGTCAATAATTGCGAATTCGCGGAATTCACTGTTTTCTGCGGGCACGCATGCTAGCGCAGGCTTGAAAGAGCGACCTCCTGCGCCCTTCGAGTCGTCAATCGCGCAAGTAGTGTCCCAGAGGCCAAGAGTCATTTTATCAGTCACGGTCAATCTTTCTGGCAAAGCGTCGACAAAGACTTCAACGCCCCTATTACGCATCGCACGTGAGAGCTCTCCGTATTTCGAATTCATTGTCATGAACAAACGAAACCCTGGATGCGGCCTTAATGTCCGCGGGGTGCCATCCATATTATTGCATTCATTGATGACCAAAGACCCGTTTGTCTCAAGAAGAGAATTCAACCGGTCCAAAACAGATGGGTTACACAAGTTCGCGTTATCCAACACTAACCAATTTCCTTTCTCGACAGCATGAACAAGGAGACCATCAAACCATTTGAAATGAACGGCCTCCTCTGTACGCGCCTTCTCATTCAAAATTGCAGACTGAACTTGGAAGTGACGGAGGTCGATCTCGGTAACTTCGGTAGCGAAGGCGTTCAAAAAGTTGTGGAAATCCAAGTAATTTGAAGTGGTGATGTTATTTGTTTCGATAATTCTCATCAACTCCAATGTCTTTTTTAAAGACTGCCCTGTCTTACACGAGCTGATTAATTGCGAAGCAGCAAAACCATTCAATTTGGAATAAATATCTTTCAATAGTCGCGATATTGTCCGTGCCGTGTCGACTTGCTCGTAGCCTCCGAGTATGTCCATGGAGTCAACCTCGCTATTCATCGCAAATTCGTCAAGTTTTGCTCCAACAAGGTGGGCCAAGAAACGAATTATGCTAGTTTTGCCTGAGTTTGTGGGCCCGACAAGAATGAGAGGCAAGTTCCTGTTGACGCAATGTATAGCCGTTTCCAAAACCTTAAAATTGCACTGAAGCGGTGCCAAACTGGCGAACAGACTTTTTTGTATGAGGGTCTCTCTCAAAATCATAGCGCAGTTGACCTGGAGAAGGCTTGGAGTTAGGGAAAAATAGTTGTCTCGCTCAACTCTCTTCCCAAAAACCGATTCATACAACAATGAACATCGCTCATGATCACTGGTTGTGCGAAATCTTTGCATGATTGTCATCTCTAGAAAGTCACTAGGGCTGAGATCTTTGACAATGTGGTCAGAGCTGAGCATACTTAGCCACCGTAATGTATCACGAAGATTGAACTCCCAAGGCCCGCCAGAAGCTCCCCATAACTTCTTCTTTACCACTTCCTCCTCAATTGTGGACACAAATAGAATGATTTTTTTGACGCAATCATCCCATATCGTAGGGAATAAGTGGCGTGAAATCGTATAGAGATCGTCTGGGCGCAACATTTCAACGTAGACGACATTAAATCGATTAATAAAGGATTTTGGAAGGCCCTTTCTTCCTCCGCCTTGGCACAGCGGATTCTGAGCAGCAAAAACCTTGAAGTCAGGATGGCGAGGAAAAGACCTATCTAGTTCTGGGATGTAAGCCTCCCCGCGGTGATCCAAACATGCATTCAATCCTTCCAAGACGGACTGAGACGCCAAGTTCATCTCATCGAGCAAAACCCATTCTCCTGTCTTCATCGCTCTCAAGAACGGAGCATCCCTCCAAACGAATTGGCCATTTGAGCTACCTTCAGCTGGCGCATCGGAACCAAAAAGATCCACAAGGTCAGTTTGTTCTGACAAATTAATTCTGGTCAACAGATTGCCCGTAGCTTTTGCGAGGGCCACGATCAAACTTGTCTTTCCAACACCAGGACTTCCCTCCAACATTATTGGCTTGTAAACTTGCAACGCTCGGATTACGCGCATGGCATTTATTGCGCTTGTTGGAGCAAGTAGATTGAAGCCATCGAGCAGGGAAGTCTCTGCAATACACCTAAGCGAGAAGGAACCAGCGCTCAAGAATTCACCGTCGAGCACTACCTTGTCTTGTGTGAGGTATATGCGTTCAAGATCATGTTCACAAAGCTCAGACAATTTTTTGACGCATTCAAGTTTCTGACTGGCGAGGCGCTGCTCATCCTCGGCCAAATATGCAGTATTGTTGGTGCCAAGGGCGTCGATAAAGACCATACACGCGCCATGAAGCAAGTTGGCAGGAGCCAGAGTTTTTTCTCGCACTGAGTTACCAAAATCGACCCAAGCTAAAACATCCCGAAGTGATACCACACCACTCTCTGCATTTCCACCGCCAAATTTTTGGCCGAACCACTTGGAAAACTTTACTATTGGATCAACATGGGTCTGTTCACCGATTTTAGAAGCGACAATCTCTCTCACATCATCAAAGTCATTCATCGACGGCACCCAAATTTCCGTGAAACGATTACGCAAGGCGGGGGATAATTCCTTCTTTCCGTAGTCTCCTCCAGGATTCATGGTGGCCAAAAATTCAAAGCCATCTGCCGCAATAATGAAGGAGTCCTCTGTGCCTTTTTCAGCAAGAAGTAATGTTCTCTCGGGTTCCAATACTGAGTTGAGTCTTTCAAGAACCGAATCATCTGCCAATGAAATTTCGTCCAATAAAAAGAGTTGCCCAGTCCTCATGGCTTGTGTTAGAGGACCATCGCTCCACTCGAAAAGAGTTGCAGCTTTTGTTTTCAATGCGTCAATTTCTGAAGCGAGTACAGGAGAGTGTTCAATAGCAGACTTAGCATCGTACGCTTGTAGTAATTCTTCCAAAGACATCAGCTCGGAGACAGGGATTCCAGTTACAGCAAAAAAATTCATCAAGCGGTCGGTGAGCTGCTGCACGTAGACATTTTTGTCTCGTGAAGGCCTTTGAGCGCCTAAAATATCGCCTGTTTCCGTGTTCTGATGAGCATTGATGGAGATGAGTTTTTGTTGCCTAAAATGAGCCAAAATTTGGCAGATAGTAGTCTTGCCGCAGCCGGTCTCGCCGACAAGAAGCAACGGTTCGTGATATTTGAGTGCTTGGCTGACAAGAACTGCTAATCTTCGCATGGCTTTTGTCCACACAACGGAAGATTCTTTCGCAATTAACGCCCGATCTTCGAGCTTTTTGTAGTACGAGTTCATATCAATTGTCACGCGCATGACTTCCTCGATTGTCTTTTTAACAGCAAGTTTCTCGTCGTCGCGGCGAACCCTCTCAGCTAAAAGCATGTATCCATTTGCTGCAAGCTCTTCGTACCCGACCGCATCCCTCATAGCCCATCTGAAAAGGTCTCTTAATGTCGCAAAAGAGTTTTTTTGCTCAAAAAGACGAGTAGATTGCCTTTGCACGGATAACAGGCGATATACTTGAACAATTTTTTTGCAATACGTTGGCGCTATCTGACAGCGCTCTTTCAAGATAATTTCCAACTCATCCTGCGGAATATCCTCGAAGTGTAGCTCCAAAAACCGATTTCGGAATGCCCTAGACAAAATTTTGCGGCCTCCATAGACCCCAGGGGGGTTCTGTGTGGCAAAAATCATAAAGTCGGGATGAGGGTGGACCAATTCCTGTGTCTCTGGTATAAAGAGCTCTCTGTTATCGTCAAGGAGTCGATTTAACGCTTCAAGGACATCCGTAGGAGCAAGATTCAACTCATCGAGAACAATCCAATGGCCTTTGCGCAATGCCTCCACCAAAATACCTTCCCTGAATACCAACTTTCCAGTCGAATCTGAGACATAAGAGCCCAAGTATTCCTGAAGATCTGTGTGCTCGTGGTTGTTGATGCGGACAAATTTGTGACCCGTAATATTGGCGAGGTATTTGATCATCGAAGTTTTACCAGCGGACGTTGGGCCCTGGACCAAAACAGGGAATCTGCGACCCGAAGTGGCTCTCACGAGATTGAGCATATTCTTCTCCACGAATGGAGTTATGATATAGTGAGGCTGCGGGGTGATTTCGATGGGGCCGCACTTCATCCAGAAGTGTCTGAACTGCACGTATTGCCCCAGCGACGAATCAGGGCAAGGAGGAATTTGCTTTAAGACGGCATTCGCATTTTTGAGTTTACCAGTTGTATACTTGATGATGATTGGCATGAGAATATCTTCAGACTTTGAATCAAGAAGCGTCAAAAAAGACATGCAGAAGCCTTCAAAAAGAGAGCGCCTTAAGCCATAGATAGGGACAATATCGCGGACGTATATCAATGTTCGAGTCAACGTACGGATACTGAAATGCGGTCTTTGGTTTGCGCCATCCACGATAGCATTCATTTCGGATAACTCTTTTGCTTCAAGGTAGAGCAGCGCAATATCGTTTCCCACCCATTCATCCCCTACCGCGTAGCGGGACACATATTTGTCGATAATCATCAAGAGGTCTTGTATATCTCGGTCCGGCGAGTGAACGTAGATCTCGCTAAACCTTGACCGGATGCTCAACGGAAGGTCTCGCTTACCAACGTCTGTAGATGGATTCATACAGCCAAAGATCCTAAAGTTCGGATGCGCCTTGACTGACTCGATATCACCTCTCTCAGTTAATAAGACTGACCGCTGGCTTTTCATTTCTGATAAAAGATCTGAGATGCTCTCTAATGTGTCGGGCGATGCTAAATTGATCTCGTCCAATAACAACCAGTCTCCATTTTTCACAGCAGAAACCAATGAACCTTCGACAAAATCAAAAGCAAAAGCATTTTCCAATGATTGAGAGCGTGCTTGGAATACATTGACCTGAGCTTCAAAGTCGACCCACTCTTGCCAAAGCATACCGCTCTCTGCGGGACCAAGCCGTCTCTTCTTTTTGGGAGCTTCATCATCACGGGTCTCAGACAGTGATAATATATCTTTGGCCATTTTGAAGGCTTCAATCCAAAGTCGGCAAACATTCTTCCACTGGCCCTTGTTGAAACACTTTGAAAGCGCTTGCGAAAACCGTTCATTCTTCTTTTTTGAAAAAGTGTTGAGAAAGAGACGCTCGAAAAGATTTTGGATTGGTAATGCGATTGATTTGGAGCTAACAGGTTTGAAGCCACCCAACAAGTCACCTGACTCTGTTTGTTGCGATACATTTATGACGACAAGCTTTTGGTTCATCATGTTGGCAATTTCTTGCACGATTGTCGTCTTACCCGTACCCGTCTCACCCACCAAGAGGACGGGCTCCACCATCTGAACGGCGACACCGACTTGCTCCATCAATTTTAAAGAGTGATTAGTCCTAGCGAATGCTGAGTCATTCGCAACCGCTTTCCCACGCCGCACAGACTTGTCTTTCTCCAATCTAGCGCGGCCAATTCTGAGTAAGCCACCATCCTGAAGTAGTGATGGAACATGCAGTTCCAAAAAGTAGTTTATGCGAGAGGTCGGCAACTCCAATGCCTCACCAATGACCTGAACGAGCAGAGCCAAGGCAGCATGCCCCGTGATCGCACTTCCGAAACAGTCCACAGCTTCCGCAAAGATATCATTGTACACTGATGATGCCAAGAGTTGAGCCGAGTCGAGTATCCCTTCGTTGATAAGCAATACATTGCACCGAGCACAAAACTTGATCAAGTCGCAAAGAGATATGATGCGAGGATGCGAACCTCGATTCAAAGAGATGAAAGTGTTAGACGTGTAAGTGTTCTTTACTGCGGCAAAACACTTGATGAACGGGATAATCAAGTTTTTGAGGGCTGGGAACTTGGCCACCAAAATCTCTTTCAACTCGGTATCGGATGGAGCGCTCACTTCAACCAATTTCCATAATCTCAACCCAATCATATCGGGGATGTTCGCTTTTGCAGATTCCTCGGACGTTCTTATGGTGGCAATGATCTGGAAGCCATTCTTGGCCTGTATGATCTCTCCGCGTGAGGGAATCAAGAGTTCGCGCTTCTCCAACAAAGTCAACAATGTAGATAATACTTCGGTCGGAGCCTTATCAATATCTTCGATGAGGATCCATCTTCCTTCGCGCACAGCCGTGGTTAAAACGCCTGCTTTCCATTCAAATGTGCCAGGTTTGTGGCCTGTTGTGTATGTACCCAACAATAACTTTGCGTCCGTTTGTTCTCCCAAATGTATTTTGACGACAAAGTCTGAATACTTCATGTACTTTGCCATCTGCAAAGCGAGAAAAGTCTTTCCGGATCCGGCAGCTCCATGAAGCAAAATTGGCTGATTTCGTTGGAATGCGCATGCCATTTTCCGAAGAACAAGGACCGCCTTTTCGATAGGGACGAGCATAGAGCCGACGTCTGGAGGTGAAGTAGGAGATTCGAGCAAGTGAGGTACTAATATGCCGCATACAGGTATAACAAGTTCCGAAAGATCTGATTCTCCAAAAGTGATGGTTGAGCCGCCATGAGCAGGCTCGAGCGATGGGAGTTTTGAAAAGTTGGACAAGCGTTTTGCCTCAAGCAATGGCAAGAATTGGTAGTCAATGCCGCTGTCAGATTCGTAGTGCGAAATGCATTCTCCAACAACATTGTTAGCTCTTGTGCGTATTATTGATTCTTCTGCCATGTGCAAGTATCGCGCCATTATCTCGATGGCCAAGTACTTCACCACGTTGAGTTGATTTCCGGTGACTTGAACGTTGATGATGTTGTGGAGGGTATCACTTGACACAAAACGACGGAATCTAACCTCGTCGAAGCGCATTACGCGATAGAGGGCAAGTAAAACCAGTTCCAATTCCGTAACGGGACAGTTCGATTGATTGAAAGAAGCGATGGCATCCCAGATATTGCTAGTAGACAAGAAGCGTTCAATAAAAGTAGTGATCTCAGGAGAAATTCCCACGAGCCTGGACATGGCTGAGAAGATTACCAGACCAGGTATCATTTGCGAGGAGGAATCCTCGAACTTCAGCGGATTGAGTATCCAACGGGAGACCAAATCCAAGAAGATGGGTTTGTAGATGTAAAAAAACGGTATCGTAGCCTGCGGATGCAATGCAATTCGAGCCAAGATATCCAAGTTGTGAGATTTGGAGAGGGAGAGATCGAAATTGAAGTTTGGGATCGGGTGGACCCAAGTTTGCAGATCACGAAATGCATGGTAGAGCAGACTAATGTGCTCTGAGTGGAGCACTACTTCATTCTCCATGACTGAGAAGAGTAATTCCTAGGCTTGAGATTTAGAGATGCGATGAGATCCACTTTAGGCCCCCGCGATGAGAGCGAAAAAAAGTTTACGGAGAAAAATACCAGACGCTGCGAAACTAAATCGCTGGCTCTACGCCAACTAGGAATTCGCCCGGATGGACTTCTTCAAGTCACCGTCTGCGGCTCAAATCGCTAACTAGCAATGCCTCTTAACTCGTCAGTAGACAAATCTAGTCAAATGTGCTTTTTGTTATTTCAAGCCATTCCGCGTTCAGCACGGTGCTCGCGTCTTGCGTCTTCGTACGATGATACCTTCCCCAAGGTATGACGTTGGTTACTCTGGACCCAGCTGTCCTTGGCGCTTCAAGCGGCGTCTCCAGTGCACCCTTTTTGCACTGGGCATCGTTGCGATAATCGAATTTCACATCGTGTCAAACTCAATATTCTTCAATATCTTAAGAAGGTGCGGCATGATAACGAACGATATCAGGTCTGTTCTGACGTCACTTGTACTCAGAACAAAGCGATAAGCTATCTTTGTATTTTCGATTGGTGGCCAAGTGTCTAAATTCAGACCCGCATTTTCCTTGATCTTGATCAAGAATCCCGTCTTCTCTGTAATCTAAGGTTGAGAGCGCTCGATAGCTCAAGTGGCATGTGGTACGTCAGGAGTGCGTCCTGTGAAATCTAGGCTTGCTCGTTCATGTGTTCTTTAAACATTGCGAAGTCAAAGAATCTCGTTTTCTGGAAGATTATGAACCAAACTTCTTTGATGTTTGTGTCTCAATAATAGCACGGTATTTCATCGGCAGAGCTCTCTGGCATCCAAGATACGAGGACCGACGAACTATTGATTTGCCTAATAAACCACGTTGTACTCGCCGATAACTGCTTTTGTGAAGTTCTAGGTTGTCAAAGGAAGCTTTCTCTTAATGTGTTTTTATTATTGAGCACGGCGAGAACCCTCATCGACCCCGCTGTATTATGTCTGTTCAAATTTCTTGAGCGATCCCAGATCAACTTTCTTCCAGAGCTCTGCGACTTTTCGTTAATTAGGCGCTTTCTTCTGCCTTTTGTTCGTTCTCGCCTTGGTGATGCTTCAAAATGTTTGCCAGAATTCTCTTTAATGCGATTTGTAGATATCAGTACCGTCGGCGTCCCTAAATGCATTGCAAACACCATGAGCAATTTATCTCTAAGATTGAGAATCGGAGAACAGGGCTTGACACTACACTTTGCGAACAACAATTATGCGGCTTTCTTGAGTGATACCGTTGACCTAGATCCCTCGACCCCCGAAGTTAAAACTGTCCCCAAACACCTCAGTGGGCGTCGAGTCTATATAATCGACTCGATAAACTCAGGAACGGGTAGAATCGCCCCACAGACTGATATTTACCTTGCAATTTTGCGGCCTGCGTTTGATTATTTGCATGTGAACTATAAATACATTAAAACTACGTCTCCGACAACTATTTGCGACTTTGCCCGCACTTTTGAAGAGTCGGATGTGACCGTCATCTTTATCAGCGGTGACACCTCCATCACAGAATTCGTCAATGCATTACCCGAATCGCCTTCGCTGAGAAAATTGACTTTGTTTCCTATTCCGGCTGGTACCGGCAATAGTATTGCGCTTTCCCTCGGTTATGCAACCGTTGCCACCAGTGTTCGCGTACTTTTATCCTCACATGAAGAGCCACTCCCGTTGAACTTATACTTGGCAAAGTTTCCTCAACTGGCCACGTCCAGTATTCCCAGTGACCCTAACAATTGCGAATTGGTGTTTTTGGTCGTACTTTCATGGGGATTCCATGCCGCGCTTGTGGCTGATAGCGATACCCCGGAAATGCGCAAATTAGGTTTGGAGAGATTCAAGGTCGCGGCAAAAATGAACTTGGAAAAAGTTCAGTGCTACCCGGGCAAGACCTCTGTAGAGGGGCAAACGATCGATGGGCCGTATGCGTACTGGCTCGTGACGCTGGCACAACGCTTTGAACCCACCTTTGAGATCCTGCCACACGGCTCGATCAAAAATGATAGTCTCTATTTGGTACTGTTTAATAGCGAAGACGGTTCGGAAAGCAAGTATATTATGGACATAATGATGCAAGTGTATGATCAGGGCTCTCACGTCAAGAATCCCAAGGTGACATATCGGCAGGTACGGAAAACGATGAAATTGCTTATTGACCCGACAGCTGCAGGTTCTACACATCGATTCTGCCTCGATGGCAGTATCGTGTCTTTGCCCTCGTCAACGGGAAATCAAGCAATTGAGATATCATGTATCGGTAACAAATTCCGATCATGGAGCTTCTACGTGGTGGGCTAAATGTGCACCGTCAATGTAGACCTTATTTGCAAAACGTTAGTCCCTGACCGATGCCGCTATTATAAAGTCTGCTATCTCGTAACGCATGGTGCTTTTCCCGAAAGAACTGGCGATTTGAAACAACATTATCGTCCACTATACCCTCTTCCACCGCGACTGTTCTGATAAGAGCCTCGCTGATTAGGGTAACCCCGGCTCTGAGAGCTGTAGTTATTACCACTATAACTGTTTCCATAGCTGTTGCCGCTATAATTACTTCCCTGGTTGTTCGCATTATAACTATTGCCATGGGCGTTGTAGGTGTTCCCATGGTTGTTTGCATTATAACTATTTCCACCGTTTGCATTGAAGGTGTTCCTATGGTTGTTATGTGGGGAACTATTACCGTAGTGGCTCCCATAGTTATTTCCATAGTCGTTTCCCTTGTAGTTGTTGCCATAACTGTTATTGTTGTAGCCATGTTGCTGACTTCCTCCGTATTGATTGCTGCCGTGCTGATTGCGATTGAGATAGCCAAAGGTCTGAGAGTTTGAATTTTGGTGATTCTGATTGTAGTAGTTACCCCCATTACCACCGCTTGATCGGCCAGCGTTCGCTGACGACTGTACTGTCAAACTGCGGTATCCGCCTTCGCGTACACTGTAGCACAAACTTATATCCTTCCCACTTGGCCCGTGATTCACATAGTCGCTATTGTCAGGAGTAGAGTTGAACCTATTCCCGTTGCGATTATTGTTACGGTTATAGTTTGACTGCTGCTGTTGCTGCTGCATAGCCATAACATCATAGTGGGAAAGAGCTTTTTCATGAGGGATATAGCCGTTTAAAAGCATGGACTTGCTATATTTTTGAGGTGGTTGCGCGTACGTGACCGCGAGGAAATCGCTGTATGCCAAATCTGGCATCTCGCCTTCAGCCAAGGGAAACTTGAAGATGGCCTTGTCGTCAAACCCGTCAACAGGCAGTGCCATCCCCCCCAAACTGGTGCGGTTAAATTTGAATTCGATTTGGTCACAAGATTTGGAATGGTACAACTGGTCGAGAAACTTTTTATAGTGGGGGTGATGCCGCGAAATGTACAATACTTGTTGCTTGTTGGTATTGCGGTCGCGTTCTTCGTCTGTTAAGAGAGGATACATGGCCTGAACAGATTTGAGTAATCGCTGTTCGTCGATGAACGGCAACAAGGCAATACCCTGCCAGCTCATTTTCTTGCCATTCATATCAATCTTGAAGTCGACGGGGTAAAAGTCGATAATGTCACTGTTGGGATTCGACATGAGGTCGCGGAATACTGCGGGTAAGCTGTGGCCGGACGCTGCGGGCAAGACCGACATGAGCTGCTCGTACGGGCGGAAGGGTTGTCCCAAGGAGAACTTGATTCCCAGTTCGCCCACCACGGTCGCGCAATCTGTAAAGTCTGCAGCGAAAGGAGCATAATGATACGGGTAGTACCATTGCCACGAGGGGCATCCCTGATAGTAGTAGAGTAGCACCCATGAGATACCCTCCAAGTACGAGCGAAGCACTTGGCGACGGGTATCGTCCACCTCTGATGCTGTTGCACAGCCGAATTTACACTGGTAGTAACGGGTGCGGAATCCCGGCTCCCAGAGCTGTACTGAATCGCCCGATTCGTCGGGAAGACATGTTCCGAGACGCTCTTCTTCGCCGGCTTCTTCTGTGTCATCGCCGTGAACAATGATATCTTCTTCGTTCCCAGCGTCTGTGTCTCCACACTCCTCGTGCGAGCGTTTCACGCCTGTATCCTGCGGCGAATTGTTGGCCAACTTTTTCTTAAACTCCGCTGCTGCGCTTGCATTCGCCATATTGGCCTCGGCAACCGTATCGCGTTTAGCGACAATTTCGCGGTTAGAGAGGTTAGCAAAGCCATCCACCACTTTCCCGTCCGTAGTCATGAGAGGCATATTTACATCAGCCGACAAGGGAGCGCGGTCTGTACCCTTGGACAAATTCTGGCCGGCCGCATAACTGCTATTATCCATTTTGCGGCGCTTGTTGTTATCCTCACGCCTCCGTTCGCTTTCATGGCGTCGCTGGAAGATATAGGGCTCCTTTGCTGCCAACGCGGCCATAAGCTGTTCTACGCCTTCAAGATTGAGGCGACCGTCACACGTTATAAAGTCGCGGAGCAGGGGCAAGAGCCGTTTCCAGCAGTTGACCAAGGTGTCGATTCCGTTATCGCGCACGTCAAGAGAGGGCAAATGCGGCAAGAAATCGTTACCCACAAAGAAGCACATAAATACCCAGTCGTCGATAGCGCGTTCGAGGTCGTATGCAAAGGGAAGATGCGGGTTGTAGAGTTCGGCTTCCAAGTATTCGCGTAGGACATTGACATGAAGCCACAAGAAGGGTTTGCGGGTGTCACGTTCTTCAAGAGACAAGCGCTGTTCCGGATCGAGGGCCATTTGCTGCGAAATCAGTAGCGGTTTCTCTTGGTTGGCAAAGACATCTTCACGCAAGACGCGGAAATGGGGTTCGTGGGTCGCCAACCCCAAGAAAATCAAGTCGGCGTCCAAACCATAGATGCAATGGCGAGTGTTTGGATCGTACTGGGGGTCCAGCCGCTGCAGGCGAATGAAACTCATGAGCTTATGTTCGCCCTCGCCCGGAACAGTAGCGTCGCTGATGATGACCTGCAAGTTTGCCCATCCCGGATCAGACGAGAGCTTATACGCGGTCCAATAACGAAGAGCCTGGGCCAAGCGATCCATAAAGGGGGTGCCCGGGGTGATCGCGTTCGAGTCCCACGCTGTTTTCAGTTTGACGGCGTCGTCAATGATTTCGCCGCGGGCCTCGCGGTCCGCGAGTTCTTTTTCAAGCTGCTCGTGCTTCAATTGGGCGTCCATGGCGGAACGGAAACGGCGAGCCCGTTGCTGGTTCATTTTGGCACGCGGGGCCACGCCATCGACTGCGATCATTAGCACTTTGCGGGGACGGGCCATTAGAAGCACACGGTCGGTATACGTGAAGATGTCTAGGAACATTTCGTCTTCGGTGGCGGGAGCCGGTTTGTGTTCGGGATGAGAGCAGGGATGGACAATGCCGTTCATGTCGAGGTAGAGGTTATCAATGTCACCATTGGGGTTGGGGTCGGAGTATAGGGCCGGGTACTCCGCGGAGCCTTCTTCCACCACCGGCGATATGATCTTGGGATACTTTCGAGAGAGCCATCGGAACAATGCTGGGACTCCCATAGCGACGCGACCAACCACTAAACGCGACCGTTCCTGCTCTCGTCTTTTTTTTCCTTCCGACTGTGTCAGTTACCGGAGTTGTGATGGCGGTGTGCACATAAGTGAAAGTTACGGCGGCATGGATCTTCTACGGATGATGATGACTCGGACGTACTACAGGCCCTTGGCGACCACATTTGCCAGTTGTCGGTGTTGTGCTAGAGGGACATCACCTCACGCGACACTCGTATCTCGACTGTGCCAAGCATTACCTCATAAAAATAAATACCCCGGCCTACCACCGGGACGAATGGCGGGTGGTCGTCCGACACTCGGCTCCGCTCCATTCCATGTAGAGCTGGACGTGGAATGGCATCCCTTATTTCACACTTGGCCCCCTAATCCCAATCATGCCACCCCTTACACCTCTGGCATGTAGGGTCTCTAAGCGATATTGTCCTGTTTCAATGTTGGGCTCGGGTAACGCCGTAGCATCCCGGTATAAAAGGTAGCTCCGCTCTGCCATAGCACCCAGTACAAAAGGTAGCTCCGCTCTGCCATAGCACCCAGTACAAAAAGTAGCTCCGCGTCTCTGCCATAGCACCCAGTACAAAAGGTAGCTCCGCTCTGCCATAGCATCCCGGTATAAAGGTAGCTCCGCGTCTCTGCCATAGCACCCAGTACAACAAGCAGCTCCGCGTCTCTGCCATAGCACCCAGTTTAAGAAGTAGCTGCCCTGACTATCAAGAAATGCATCGCTTGATCCTGCTTCTCTGTTTATTTCTCGTTTCGGGCATTGCACATGCCGAAGCCGTCTCGGTCCCATTGACGAGAGTATCTCTGCGCAAAGCATTCTCAAAGTCTGCGCTTCACCGCCACACCACTCGCTTGGCATACAAGTATCAGCGTCGCTTCGAATCCGGGTTAAAGCGGCGATGCCTAGTGTCTGCCGACCTTGCGGTTGCAAGTCCGGGAAACGCTGGAGCGTATAGCCTGCGCTTGATGAACGATGAGGACACACAGTATCTTGCCGAGATCTCTCTTGGAACCCCGCCGCAAAAGTTCAAAGTTGTGCTTGATACCGGCTCGTCCGACCTTTGGGTGACGCTGTCAGAGTGCCGTCACGAAAATTGCATAGGACGTCAAAAGTATAACCACGGAGAGTCCGGAACTTACAAGGCAAACGGCACCGTCTTCAAAATCAACTATGCGGGAGGCAACACTGAAGGGTATGTGTCGAACGATGTGTTACGGATCGGGAAGCTCACGATTCCTCACCAGGATTTCGCGGAAACGACCGTGATGGGAATCAGCGGGGGGGTCTTTGATGGAATATTGGGATTAGGCTACGAAACGAACTCTGAGAATCAGATGGTGTCGCCCACGTACAATGCGATCGCGCGAAATCTCTTGGGGAAAAGGATGTTTGCCCTCAGTCTAGGAGATGCAGCGAGCGAAGGGACCGTTACTTTTGGTGGCTACGACAAGAGCCTATTCCAGGGCGAGATTACATGGTTGCCCGTGCGCCGAAAGGTATTCTGGGAGGTCTCGTTTGACCAAGTGAGGGTTGGGCCCCATGTATTGAAGTTGGTCAATACCGGGGCGGCTATCGATTCGGGCACGTCGCTCATTGCATTGCCAAGCGCCCTAGCCCTGAAAGTGAACGCCAAGATCGGGGCCGAGTGGAATGCGGCGGACGGATACTACCATGTGGATTGCGCCAAGCGGGATAAACTCGTTCCCTTGACCTTGACGTTTGCAGGACACGATTTCACGATATCGGGACGGGACTACACGGTAGAGTTCGGTGGCGGGTGTATCTCTGCAATCAGCCCGCTTGACGTGGGCGGATCCACGGGAGATCTCGCGGTTGTTGGTGATGCATTTTTGCGCCGCTTCTACTCCATCTACGACTTGGAAAACGACCGCGTGGGGCTAGCCGCATCAAGGATTATGTAAGTGCATGGTCATGTGACTAGTTTTTTTAATTTCTTTTTCTTAATTAGGGCCAGTGATTTCCTAATGCGGCCTAATTGTCAAGCGTCGTGTTATTATATAAGCAATGGCCAGCAACCTTCGTCTCCAGCGTACACTCCCGCGCACACCCACACACTACACGTGATGATCCTTCCGGATCCAGCCCCACCCGCACCCGCCTTTTTTCCTTCTGATAAGCACCGCTTAGCATATCACACCTCCCACCTTGCGCCTGTTCTTGTTCCCAGACCATGAACTTGTCCCTCTCTGTTCTCACGTCCATCGCGGCTGTGCTCATCGCTCAGGCAGACGCGAAATCCTTCAATGCAAAGATCTCCAAGGTCCCGTCCCACCAAATCTACGCGGAAGACACTTTCCACCACTACACCGCCTTCTTGGCGAACAAGTACCGCACTCACTTCAACTCAAACTCCGATGGTAAGCAGCACGTCTTGGCCAACATCCCCTTTGTCTCCAGCAGCGACCCCTCCCTGTTGGCCGTCGTGGACTCTCCCTTGACAAACTATATGAACGCCCAGTACTTTACCGAAATCTCCGTCGGTACCCCTCCTCAGCCCTTCAAGGTCATCCTTGATACCGGCTCCTCCAACTTGTGGGTGCCCCTGAAGGACTGCTCCCTGTTGGCATGCTTTTTGCACGCAAAGTACGACCACGACGCCTCCCTGACGTATAAGGAAAACGGCACCGACTTTAAAATTCAGTACGGCTCGGGCGCCATGGAGGGCTATGTCTCTCGTGACTTGTTAAAGATTGGCGGTCTCGTCATCCCCAACCAGGACTTTGCAGAGGCCACCAAGGAGCCCGGCTTGGCCTTTGCCTTTGGCAAGTTTGACGGTATCTTGGGCTTGGCCTACAACACCATATCCGTCGACAAGATTGTTCCTCCCGTGTACAATGCCATCGCACAGGGCCTCCTTGACGAGAAAATGTTTGCCTTCAGCTTGGGCGACTCGTCCGGGGACGATGGCAAGGAAGGCGATGACGCCGGTCACGGCGGGGTCGCCACGTTTGGCGGCTATGATAAGTCCCTCTTCAAGGGAGACATCACGTGGTTGCCGGTGCGCCGAAAGGCGTACTGGGAAGTGTCTTTTGACGGAATCGGTCTCGGGGACGACTATGCCGAGTTGGTCCGCACCGGTGCTGCCATTGACACCGGCACCTCGCTCATCACCTTGCCGCTGGCGCTTGCCGAGATGTTGAATGCAAAGATTGGCGCGAAAAAGGGCTGGCTGGGACAGTACCTGGTGGAATGCGAGACTCGGGACAATTTGCCGCCCTTGACCTTGACGTTTGGCGGGAAAAACTTTACCTTGTCCCCCTACGACTACACCTTGGAGATCAGCGGATCCTGCATCTCGGTCTTTACTCCCATGGACTTCCCCGAGCCGATCGGTGACTTGGCCATCATTGGAGATGCATTCTTGCGCCGCTACTACTCGATATACGACGTGGGCAAGGACCGCGTGGGTTTGGCTAAATCTGTCTGACTGTAGGCTTAATCTATACTAGGCTAATTTGTTCTACTTTGTGCGTCTCTCTCATGTGCGCGTTTACCGTACGGCGGACTCGTGGACACATTGGGTAAGAGCGTGCACGTGTTTAAATTGTATTCCCATAGATTGAAGCTTACTTCTGATGTTTCAATGGGCAAAGCCAGTAGCCACCTTCCGCAGCCACAAGATCATGCAGGAAGCGACAATCACTGGAGGATGCAAACAGGGGCTGGTGCTTTTGGGTGCAAAATTTGTCTGCAGCGAAAAACGCAGCGTCGCATGCGACCAAATTTCAAATCACATGTGACGGAGACAAAAGGGCAGTGGGTTCTCTCCGCAAGATGATGCACCGCCTGGCGGTAATATGATCATATTCTGGTGGTCCAGACTGTTTCGTGATGCTCCAGACGTTTCGTGATTGTCTGGACTGCGCCCGAACTCTCAACAGGACGTCGCTCACGGCGGAATGTCCGGTGCATTTGCTTGCAGTTGTGGAAAATAACGTCGGTCACTGCTCATCTTTGGAGCGTGTCACGTTACTCGGCATCCTTAGTATCTTGGGAGGGTGCATGAATACGCTGTGGCGCAGGCGTACCCACACGACCCAATGCTACATCTCAAAGTCTGCGATGCAGAATCATTTGCGACATTATGCGCCCGCTCTGCGGAGCTGGCCTTGCATGCTACTGATCTGCTATAAAAGCACTGCGGTGTATCTCGGTTTGCAATTTCTCCTCACCTGCCCGACTCGAAGATATGCTTTTCTTCCCCAAAGTCTCGCTTTATACCCTTGCTTCTCTTGCGTGGCGCGCTCAAGCACTCCCCGTGTCTCATATCGTGCCCGCCAAAAATGTCGCTGATGTAACCCAGATTCTGCCCGCTCCTACTGAAGCTGTCACTGATCGCGTAGCTTTAGGCGCTGGTTCGCCTATTCTTCGCCGCGAGTACGAAGTTCTACCCAGGGATACAATTGAACTGAAGAGGCAAGTTACGCCCAAAGAGGAGGTTGGAATTGAACCAAAAGATGAAGTCGAACCAAAGGATGAAGTCGAACCAAAGGATGAAGTCGAACCAAAGGATGAAGTCGAACCAAAGGATGAAGTCGAACCAAAGGATGAAGTCGAACCAAAGGATGAAGTCGAACCAAAGGATGAAGTCGAACCAAAGGATGAAGTCGAACCAAAGGATGAAGTCGAACCAAAGGATGAAGTCGAACCAAAGGATGATGGAAGCGCGCGAGTGCTTGGAGTTTCTGAAGAAGATAACCAACATATTTCACAGGAAGATCAGCCTTTTGGCGTGTTGAGAAAGTCAAAAGAGGAGAGGGCAAGGAAGAAGGCAGAAAAGCGAGCAAGAAAGGCGAGGGAAAAGCAGAAAAAGGAAGACGAGAAGAATGGAAAGAGGGAGGATGTTGTTGAACCAAAGGATGAGATTGAACCAAAGGATGAGATTGAACCAAAGGATGAAGTCGAACCAAAGGATGAAATCGAACCAAAAAATAATGATGGTGTCAGAGTGATTGGTGTCCCAAAACGTCATAGCGAGGCCGCCGTTGAAATGGATCGATCTATTGAGATTTCAAAGAAGAAGAAGAAACTGAAGGAAGAGAAGGAAAAGGAAAAGGAAAAGGAAAAGGAAAAGGAAAAAAAAAAGGAAGACAAGGACAAGAGAGGGTATATCTTTAAGCGCCTTGAAAAAGTGCAAGTGGGGGACATTAAACGTGGCGATGTTGATGCTCACGAATCGGTAGAAGGATCCATGCATCTGACCCTGGCTCCCAATATCGTTTCCGAGCTGAAGGAGCCTGTATCGGAGTCGAGTGATGGAACAAATGTCTCTTCTGAATCGACCGGTAGACCTACTGGTGTCCGCAGCAGTGGGCTTTTGTCGGACTATCGAAGGGGCCGTGACCTGTGGTATAGGGGCGGCCGCCGTCGGTATCATAATGGCAGATGGTACTATGATGATGATGACGACTATTGGTATCTGCATCACTCTGTTGCGGAAAAGCGCTCGATGGATGGGCACGAGCCCGCGGAAGCTGCGCGATACCACGCCGAGTATAGCGACGCGTACCATTGCTATCCTGAGGACGGCTTTATAAACTGCTATGCGTAGCGTGAGTGGTTTCTTTACGCAAATGCATGCGGCTTCTACGTTCGTTTATACAATTGGCTGGTTTGCCTCCTTCGCTGGCAACCTTGCCTTTTTTATCCTTCTGTTTATATAGCTCGAGTGCGCTGGCGCATTTTTATCGTTTCTCTTCTTTTCTTGTTTGCCATAGAGCATCTCTAGGAATTTGCTTATCTTGATTTCCGTAAAGTATCTCTAGGAATTTGAAAGCTCATTTTTTAAGCAGCTATTTGGTTTTGATACATTGTGACGAGATTCGTAATGAACTGTGTGCAACTAGTAGGAACTGAGCCTTGGTTTGACCTTTCGTCGGAATGACTAGAGTATACAACAGTATGGTATGCTTCACGTTTGACCTTATCCATCGCGCGATTACTAATTCCATCATCCACGTGTTATCCTGTCCGCTACGAATATATGCCACCACATATCTTGCCCAATCTGGAGGTCAGTAACTTGCAATGTAAATTAATTCAGCGCGTATTTTGAGCGTTTCGATGGTCAATTGGCAGTGGATCTGGTATCACAGAGATTCTGCTATCAAAAGGACTCTGACATCAAACGTTCGGTATCAAAACAAAACTGCCAATGCCACCTTCGAACCCAAATTTTTGGGCTATAGGGGTGAAGAGATGGTTGTCGTCCCTTGCGCAAATGGCGTTGACACGAATTAACTCCATCGGGCGCATGTGATAGACACTTCGATTCCCGATGAAAGAACTCACATGAGAAAACCAATGAGCTCGCGTGGGGGACAATCCTCGCCACGGAGAGTGATTTCCGTTAACCTTACATCAGACTGATTGTGCAGCTGTTGTTTGGTTTCGAGAAATGGGCTGCGACCGAACAAGGAAGCGCAATGATTGCAATTTTCGACCTTACTTTCTGATCATTTGCCTCGATCACTGGAGAATTGGGATATTGGTCTCAAAAGGTTAAGAAGCTTTGTTCGGGAGAGCAGTGGTGTGGACCACCATCCAAGGGTAGATCTACAAGTTGTGGAATTTGTAGACTTGGGTACTTTTGTGCAGGAATCGGGGGGTTCTGGGCACATGCTGATGAACCTGAGGGGTCCGGGGTAATATTCGCGGGAAGTGGGCAGGGTGTAAATTGATCGAGATCAATAATGGTCCATGTCTGCTGTCTTCATGCACAATTTGCCTGAATCACGTTAATGTAAAATACACGGTCTACCCATTGCATAATCGAGGTAGACTAGTGGTGGGGACGGATGAACTTTTGCAAATTTGCGGAAAAAGTTCAACAAGCGTTAATTACAGAAACAAGGCGTCGTTTTCCTTATAATCGGGCCGAGCTCATAAGAATTGTAACTATAGCCTCCGCTCCAATGATTACAATGCCTTTTCTTAGAGCCTCACTTGAGGCATGTTGGTAAACCACATAAAGCCACCAAATTCGCCCAAGCTCAGAGGAATGCCCGGAAAGTTGCGGCATGGATATGTGTTCGGCCAAAGAAATAATATCCTGACCGCAATACTTGAACGCACACACCTGCTGCACAGGTGCCGGCAGTAATTGAGAGGCTTGATAAAACAGGTCAAGTGTCTGCTATTATTTCTCATAAACCCTTGATCTAGGGTCGGGTTTCTCTGAAAGGAGCAATTACTGCGAAACGTGAGGCCATTGTTGTACGAATGGGATATGTGATCAGAACGCGTGCGAGAGAGTATTGGTGATGGGGTGGTAAAATACTCATACGAATCGCTGTGTCGACAGTCGTTGACGCGGCACAGATTTTAACAAAAGATACACTTATTCTGTAGTGTTACAGTGCGCATCTCGATGAAGTTGGTATTGTGGTTCCAATATCGCTTGTGAATTGAGATGTGAGAACAGGACTGAACCAATCTGGCCGCAACAAAATCACAGTGTTACCTTCCATGTGATGTAAGCATCCATATGGTCACGCTTTCGCCCAGTACGCTTGTTGCGGCAGAGGAAGAGCGGGGCGGATTGCGTCTCGCGAGTACAAAAGATTTTGTGCCACGATTCCAGGCTTGAATTGCCTCGCGTAAAAACCCATCTCAAAACGCTTGTTACGGGTGCATATTAGCATGAGCACTCAAAGACGGGCCGGGCTGGCTAGTGAAACATTAAATAAACGCGCGATTTCACTAGCTACGTCACCGACCCGTGCATTGAGTGACATCACTACAGCAGGCTGAGCACGCCTCTTGGCCGCAGTACTGCCCCGTATCGCGATTTCAGCTGTAATCTCGAGGGGCGGGGAAGGGGGCAAAAATTGCCGTTTATAGTCTGCAGCGCTCGAATCGCTGACGGTTACGAGAACCGGTCTTTGTAGACAGGAAAGCAGAAATTATCAAGGGATTAGAGCTCAGCGGATATCGGGTTAACGCGGGACATCCCTTTTCGTCGTGTTCTTCGCGATCTCATCGCGACGGGTAAAATTACCAAGGACATCGTGCCAAGATTGACAGCACACGTGGGAAGGGTGGCTGTGCGGCGAAACCACCGCGAAAATATCCCAGCACACACTCCCCAATCAAGTTCGGGTTCCCCATCAGCCGTTTTGGCAGCAGAGAGAAGAGTTCGGGAACGAGGGGGCGCTGGCTGGCTTATTAATTGCGCGCGAGGCCCGGAACAATTCTGTTCCTGCTGGGATTTTTTTGCCATCGTTTATCTCGTAAATTCGTCTAAACGATTATAAATTCTCTCGTCCTATTATTCTATTATTTCTGGTGGCGAATCCCTCGTTAATCCGATTCCTGCCGCCGGCCACATCGTGCACTATTCATAAAGCGTACTCCCGCAGCAAACAAACCAACCTCAAATCCTGACAGTTGTTCTTTTCTTGCTCTAGAGTCCCACTTTCTCCGCCGCGAACGTTGGTAGGTAACCATCGGTCCTACCCCTGCTACACTCTTCCACGCTTGCACTGCCCTGCCCCCAGATTCGGATCATGGAATCCCTTTCAGTGGTATGTGGTCGCATGAAATGGGGGTTTATCCCCGTCAGAAGGGTCGTCGATGATATCGTCGTGCCCTTGGAATACGTCGAAGACGAGAAAGAGCCTGAGACGGCATCGGAGCCCCAGAGCTCCTTTGTCCTGCTGGTTTTGGAGTATCGCGACGAGAAGGACCGCAAATGGTACCGTTTTTTTGACGAGTACGAGTATCGCGTCAAATCAAACACAAAGCATCGCCGCAAATGGTACCATTGGTTCCACCCTGATGATACCCCCGAAGAGCGTCGTGTCATCTTGAAAATCGACATGCTCTTAACCCTCTATTCCTTTATGGCCTACTGGGTCAAATACTTGGATCAGACCAATTTGACCAATGCTTATATTGGCGGCTTGAAAGAGTCAATCGGCATGGAAGGAAACGATCTTGTCAACACCCAGGTCTTATTCAGTGTGGGTAATATCGTGTTCCAGCTTCCGTGTATGTACATTTTCTACGCCTACCCTTTGAATTATGTCTTGCCGTGCCTCGACCTCAGCTGGCTGGTGCTCACGGTGGCTCTATGTACAACCACTTCCGTACCGCAGCTAAAGGTACTCCGCTTCTTTATTGGTGCCTTCGAGGCTCCAACGTACTTGGCGTACCACTGCCTATTCGCAAGCTGGTTCAAATCGGGAACGGCAGAGGTCACTCGCCGCGCAGGCTTCTACTACTCGGGCCAGTTTCTCGGTATACTAACATCGGGACTACTCTCGGGCGCTATCGAACGAAACTTGGGGGGCGTGGCCGGACACGAGCCGTGGCAGTGGATCTTTATTATTGACGGAATAATATCGGTCGCGGTCGGTATATTGGGGTTCTACATGATCCCAGGCACGCCTGAAGACTGCTACTCTCCGTTCCTCAGTGACGATGATATCAGGATCGCCAGGAAACGTATGCGCGACGACCAAAAGGATTATAAGCCCGCAGGCGAAAACCCAACAGAACTCTTTTTCAGTCTTTCCCTATGGAAAAAGATTTTGAGCTCGTGGCACATTTACGTGTTGGCATTGTGGAACATTTTCTGCTGGAATAATCTGAACGGTACGTCCGGTGCCTACGCATTGTGGCTCAAGACTTTGAAAAACGACAGTGGGGGCCAACGCTTCGAGGCGGGAGTGCTTCAGGACTATACGGCGTTGACGCCGGGTTTGGGATTGCTATGGCTCGCCATGACCTCGTTTATTGCAGATTTGCTACAGTCGCGATGGGCCGCGGTAGTGTTTTCCCAAGTTTTTAATATCACCGGCAATGTTCTTCTTGCAATATGGAACATCCCGGAGCGCGCAAAGTGGTTCGCCTACTGCATGCAGTATTTTGGCTGGGCCATCACGCCCGTCTTGTTCTCGTGGCAGGGCGACATATGTCGCAAGGATGTCCGTGAACGTATAGTCGTCCTTGTGGCAATGAACGTTCTCGCGCTGCAGTCAAGTGCGTGGATATCCGTCTTGGTCTGGAAAACCGTCGAGGCCCCTCGCTACTTGAAGGGCTATACCTTTACTGCCTGCAGCGCCTTTGCGCTCACAATATGGACCTTCCTAGTGTTGTGGCTCTACAAACGTCAAGAGAGACGGAACGCCCGCGAAAATGGAATCGTCTTGTACAACTCCAACCTGGACCTGGACTTGCCGCCGGATCCGTCAGACTATTCGGGCAACCGCTTGTTCTAGTCATACCAGACTCACCTTGGATTACAGTGTTTTTATAAAAGTTTTTGATATATTCAATAGGCTCTTCTTTTCCTGTAAATATCAGCAATCTAACGAATTATATTCATACCTCACTTCAAATTAAATGCCCTCAAGCTTCCTTCGCCTTTTTCGTCTCACCTTCTTCCAGGGATGGCGACTGCCGCTTCCTTGAGTTTTCATCGCTCGTCAAAGTGTCCTTACTGGTGGGGGAAGGATTACCCTGTGCAGGCGTTGTAATCGTTGCTTGCTCTCGGTCAACGGCCGGACGGCGGACCTGATGCGTACCAAACGGCGTGTTTTGACTCGTTGCAGGTGCAGCATTGCCAAATCCTCCAAAGGACGATTGAGACGGCACGGCGAAACCTCCAGTGGCTGCTGGACCACTAGGCAGGCTCGCAAAGGGACGCGAAGGCAATGCGGTGGGAGCGGCGGCTTCATTACCAGGAGCGGCAACAGGTCCCGCAGAGTTGCGTGCCTTCTCCAACCTCTCGACCTTTTTGTTCAACATTTTAATCTTGACCTCGAACAATTTTTGCTCTTGCTGCTTGACCTTTTCGCGTTCTGCCTCCAAGTCTTTAGAAAACTGTTCTCTCAATTTGGCCTCCGCGGCACGCTGTTTCCCCTCGTACTCTTTGCGGAGAGCTTCGAGTTGTGCTCCACCAGAGCCGGTCAGAGATACTTTACCCTTGTACTCTTTTTCCAAGGCCTCGCGTTTCTCCCTTAATGCCGCCTCTGTCTTTTGCGAGAATTCCTTTTCAAAGATCAGACGCAATTGGATCCTCTGGTTCTTCAAATTCTCATCCTGTTGTGATGCAAGCGCCGCCTTGTGCTTCTCAAAATCCTTCTTCAACTCGTTGAGAGCCTTTTCGCCACGCCCTCGACCGGTCATTGCGGCCTTCTCCTTCTTCAACTCATTAATCACCTGCGACGTATCACGACGGGTAGTCTCCAATTCCCGCGTGAGTTCGGCCACTCTCTCGTCAAGACCAGTCAGTCCTTCAGTTGAACTCTTGTTCTTTTCATAGTTGGCGAGTTCCTCCTTCAAGCTTGTGATCGTTGCTTGCAACTCTTTGATCTTGTCATTCTGAGAACTGATCCGGGCATTGGCCTTGTTGCGAAGATCATTGTACTTTTCCTTCATGCTCTTGAAAATTTCCGACTCTGATAAGGAGTTGACCTCGCGCAGGGGCGAAGACGCGGTCACCGCATCCAAACTAGAAGGAGATCCCGGAGACTCGCCCTTTGTATCTCCATTATTGTTTGTGCTCAATGCCGCAATCTTTGCTCGTAATCTGGCATTTTCTTGCTCAAACAAGGTAATTCTTTGCGCGCCCAACTCAAATTCGGTTTGCAACTTTTGAAGCGCATTTTTCAGCGACTCAAGCTCCGCAGATCCAGAGCTCAATTCTTTATTTAACGCTATCAATTGAGCTTCCTTAGAGTCGAAGTCATACCGCAATGTGCGGTTAGACTCTCGCAAAATATTGATTTGCTCGAGCAGTTCCGCCAAGCGACGTTGGCCCTCATCAGCATCCCGGGCCTTGGCCTGCAAAACATTATTGTGAACCAAGTCAGATTTCGTCACTGCCAACTCATGCTGCACTTGCGTCAACTGCTGCGTGAGCTTTCTGACTTCCTCAACACTCGAGGCTGATTTGGCTTCGGCTGTGTCGGCCGTCCGTTTCAAGTAAGCAATCACTTGGGACATTGACTCACCCGCCGCTTCGCCATTCTCATCTTCACCGGCCACGGCACTCTTTGTTGCCGGCATGCTTGATAACTGCTCCAAAATAGTTTCGTTGACATTCTGGAGTTCAGAGACGCGATGGGTAGCAGTTCTCAATTCTTCTTCAATCGCCGCCCTTTCGTTTAACAAGGAATCCTCTTTTGCAGAAAGTTCTTGGCGCAGCTCTTCCAACTTGCTTTGTAACCGGGTGACTTGCGATTTGGACTGCTCAAGATCCGCCTTCACCAGAGACAATGTCAGAGTTAAGGTCTGGTTACTTTGGAGCTCTTGCTGATATTTCCGCAGAGCATCGGCGGCAAGTTGTACTTGAGTGTCCAACTCCTTTTTGATGGTGGCGAGCTTGTTTCCCAAGTCAGTCTCGAGGCTATCATACGCATTAGCTTTGGCTGCAAATGATTCGACTTGGGATTTCAAAGCGTTCTCTTGACTAGACCACTCAGATTTTAGTCTTTGAATTTCTGCAGTATTCGCCTCTAGCTTACGCTCCGCTTCGACAAGTTTCTGGCTGGTCGCTTCCAATTCGCGTGACACGGCGGCATTTTTTTCGTCCAGCGATTTTCGAAACTGATCAAAGCTGCTAGTTGCGCTTGCAAGCGCCTCCTCGTTTTGCTGGACAAGCAACTTGAAACTCTCCACCTGCAGTTCTGCTGCTGCCAAATCTTGCTGATAGCGGGCCAACTCTGCATCTTGGCCTGACGTATTCTCATCGGTGGTTGTAGGTGCGCTCAACCGGAAGCTCAGTTTGGTAGTGTGTGAAGAGGAGAGCTGACTGACCTGAACAGTCAAAGACGCAATAGCCGCTTCGCGTGATGCCAATTCTGCTTTCGAATCCAGCAAAGCCATCGACAATTTGCGTATTTCGTCGAGTCTCAAGTTCTCGGCTTTAAGGAGCAGCCGTGACTCATTTGCTAACACAAGTATCTTGTCTTCCTTCTCGTTGAGCTTTTCCTGCAACGTCTGACAATGATGGCTCGAGTCGGCAAGCTGAGTCGACATTTCAGAGTTCATGGCGTCCCTATCTTTGATGACTTGCTGCATAGTGACGATAAGTTCACTTAATCCCTTCTTGTCCGCCTTGAGCTGATCAACAGCGGCATTAAGTGAGGCGGACACCTGGTCGTGGAACTGGCTCTCCTTTTCCATCCGTGTTATCTCAATAGACTTTTTGGACAAAAGTGCTTCCACATCACGTAATTCATGAGACTTTTGTTGCAAGAGCTCATCTTGTTTTGAAGACTGCGCTCTCCAAAAGCTCACATCAGAGCTAATTTGTTCCATCTCGCTCTTCATTCTGTCAATGGTTGCTTGCGCACTCACAAGGCGCGTTTGCGCCAAGTCGACCGAGTGTTTTGCGGAGCCGAGCTCGAGGGCCAAGTCATTTTTGGCAGCATTGGCCTCACGGCATTTGCTATTCAAATGATCCACTAGCTGAAGGTGTTTTTCTTGCATGCTCCGTAACTTTGCAGCGGTCTCATCCACCCTAGAATTCAACTCGCGATTAGTCTCGATAAGATATTTTGACTCGCTGGAGGACGCACCAGAGCTATTACCGAGCATTTCCTTGAAAGCGTCCCGCTCCTTTTTGGTCGCATTGTACTTTATCATGAGGGACTCAACTTCGCCTTCTAATGTCATTATAGCCTCCTTGGCCTCTTCAACCGCTTGCGAATGGTGCACATTTGCATCCTTTTCCTTGCACTCGAGATTTTCGGTGAGTGTCCTGATGGCAAGAAGTAAATCCTCATTTTTTTGACGCAACTCGACAATATTGCGGAATTCCACGAGCCGTTCTGAAATCATGGCGTCAGAGTCGGATTCCTGAGCATCGGCATCAAGGTTCCCACTTTTTTGCAATATGCGTTCGACTGCAGCTTGTTCATTGGTAGTTAATGGCTCATCGCCTCGCTCCTGGATCTTTGTATGGATAAGGTAGGCGCACAATTGTCTACCAAGGTCGCGTGCCAACTTTTTCAGGGCCAGGCACGTGTTTTCGGTGCTAGTGATGATCAGCTTGAGGTGACTTACCCGCTTATCGGCGCTGATCTTGGCGCGGCGCAATTCATCCATTTTTTTGAGCAAGTCCTCGGTGCGTGATTCATGAAACTTTATTTGTTCGCGGTAATTTGCCAAAGCCGGTTTCTTTGCTTCCAATTCCTTGGCAAAAGCGTCTAGTTGCGCTGCAAGCTTCGCCTTGTGAGCGCGCTCCACTGCTAGCTGTTTCCTCAAGTGGGAATGCTCGGTGTAGAGCGACGATAAAGAGACACCGTTAGCTGTCAGTTCATCCAGCAATGCAAATTTTGAAGAGGAACGCAAGCTGTCCTCTACTGCAGCCTCGGCCCTGCGCAATTTCTCTTGAATTTCCGAGCATTCTCGAGTTTTCGCGTCAAGAGCAGCTTGCAACGACTGGCTAGTGTCCAACAATTTCCGCTCGGTACTTTTCACGTGTTTCTCGAGCGATTCGATGCGCTCGAGTCTTTCTTGGGCCTGCACTTGGGTGAGCTGCAACAATGTGGCAGCGTTACTTGCTTCTTCCAAGAGTTTAGACCTTTCACTGGCGAACTGCGATTTGGCGGTGGCGAGAGAAGCGACGGCACTCTCGTGGCCCTTTGTCAACTCTTTGATTTTCTTCTCTGCTGCCTCATTACTAGCTGCTAGCAGTTTGTTTTTTGCAGTTAGGAACGCCACTTTTTCCAGCGTCAAGTTGAATTCTTGTTGGTGCTTTTCGACAGTTGCCGAATACCGCTTTTGTATTTCGCCGATTTCGGCGTCATACCAGTCACGCAGATTTCGCAAGTACGTGACCTCGTTCATCGTCTTGGTGACCTGAAGCTTTGACAGGAACAATTCTGTGCGTGTTTGATTAAGCTCAGAGACGAGATCGTTAAGTTTCTTGGTTTGCTCAATGTTTGTCATGGTCATTTTGGCGGAGGAGGCGTCAAACTCCAATTCGCGCTGCGCGAGAGAGTCCTGTAAGCGACGACAAGAAGCGGTTGCCTGGTCGCGTTCCAGCGTACACTGGGTCAATTGAGATTTCAAATCGGCATTTGCTTGAGCCAATTTCTGAGATTCGTTTTTGGAGAGCATATTTGCAGACAGAACAGATTCCAAGCGGGCCTCCAATTCACTTGAGGTGGTCTCAGCGGCATTGAGCTTGCGCTTGAGCTCGGTAGCCGTTTTCGATGAGGTTTGGGCCAAGTGGTCACACTTCAACTTGTAAAAGTCTATTTTTGATTCCAAGTCACAGACAGCAGACGCTTTAGACTCTAGTCGCTGAAAAATTGTCGGAACCATTGGGTCTGCTTGCGATAATGCTAACAACATTGAATCGTCAACGTCCAAAAAGCGGGCAACGGCTTTAAGCGTGTTCTCTGGTGTATTTGCAGAGGGATGAGACACTATAAGTGTGTTGGTAACGGGCGAGCTTTCAAAGCGGGCAGAGTTTGCAAACGAATCGTCGTGCGGGGCACCGCCCTTGTCATTCAGGAACTTATCCTTGTCATTCAGGAACGTATCCTTATCATTTTTCAGGGAACTATCCTTATCATTTTTCAGGGAACTATCCTTTGCATCATTAAGGGAATTATCCTTTGCATCGTTCAGTGATGATACCTTGGCATCATCCGAAGCCACTTCGAACGATTTTGGAGTAGTGATAGCATCAATATCCTTTAGTGCTGGTAGAGACTTTGATGGTGTGGCGAATTGCTGTGAGTGACTGATGGGTTGGACGATAGTTACATCGGCGGTCGCAGAACCGTCCTCATCATTACGGGTGGGACTCAGCTGCAGCGTCATGAGGGGAGCTAGGGAGGGCGCAGCAAGGCGTGAGGATGCATTTTGTAGAGAGATGTGATGAGTGTCGGCGTCCAAGTCCATATCTATGGGGACCTGATCCGAGGCATGAGGCACAGTCCCAAGAGATTGCTGGTCCATGGTAGCATGGTGGAATATATCTGGGCGCCGAGAATGCGGGCGATCGATGCTGGTAGATTGGAAGGGATCGTGATCGTGAGAATTCGAAAGAGATTGAGTGCATTCACTCCAAGCACTGGGGATAGGCTGGTGATCTGCAAAGTTGAAAAAGGCTGAAGGCGCGGTGGGATCATGATCATCGTTGGCGTCAGCTTGGCGATTCAGCGGCAGTTGTGGATGCGGGGACTGTATGACATGATTGGTGTCTGGAGAATGGAAATGATGATTGGTGTCTGGAGAATGGACATGATGATTGGTGTCTGGAGAATGGACATGATGGTTGGTGTCAGGGGATTGCATGTAATGATTGGTGTCAGGGGATTGCATGTGATGATTAGGGTCAGCGCCGTGCTGGTTGGAGTCGTCAGTGGCCTGCACGTTGACGGCAGAGGACAGAGGGTTTCCCGAATTTTCCGAATCCTTACCAGACATTGCAGATCAGGAGAGGTATACGCAGCTACAATTCGACAATCACCCAATGTGATGTCGATGGATTGCCTGCTGCGGGGTGTGTGATGATGGCAGGGTGTTTGTTCGGGTGGTGCCGAATCACTAGGGCACCAGCCCTCATAGCACGTGATATTCTTATTACTGCGGTGTGGATCAAAGTCGCGAATATGGTAGCGCAGCCATCCAGTGCCTGGCGGCGGGCACAAATTTTTCGGGCTTACCGGGTGAGTGTGGTCGGTTGTAGAAAGTACCCAAGGATGATTGAGCCCTCATTGAAAGCCTTGGCTTCCAAGTACAACTGTGAAAAGTCCATCTGCCGCAAATGCTACGCTAGATTGCCCCCGAGAGCCACCAACTGTCGCAAGAGAAAGTGCGGTCACACCAACCAGTTGAGGCCCAAGAAAAAGTTGAAGTAATGGTTTCAGCCATGCCGTCTTGTTTTGCTTGCGCTCCAGTTGTTGATAGGTATATACGAGACATAGATATCGACTAATGCCATGATTCATGCTTTGATCGCAGGATGTAGAATGCCGGTGACCGGGAGAGGCATCAATATGAGGGGGTGGCGGCATGTCTAGGAGAAGAGCGACTAACCGGGTGTGTCACTGCGGTGTGGTGTTCAGCTTACTGTGAATCCCATGTGATAATCACAGCTTGGTCTACGTAGCTACATGTGGTCATCTCGATGCGGCGTGAAATCCATGACGTGAGGTGATTTCCATGTGTTTGGGCTCACCGCTTTTGTTCACACCGTTTGATCACACAAGTAAATGTGTAATTCAGGTGCTGAACTTGTGGACTTGACTGAGGGTCATCCTACGGACTTTACTGATAATTAACTTGAGGAAGCGACGATGGATGACTTGTGGACTCCACGTGAGGATGTGCGCTGATTGTATGACACGTTGTCATGCACACATTTGAGCCTCACGCAAAGATGCGGGTGTGATAGCTGAGCCGGTGTCACATTTCAAAAGCAATACTAAGCGACAGCATGAAATCACACATGCAGGTGCAGTTTCAGGAGTAGCAGACACATGGCTCATGCCTGTCCACTAGCATGCAGCCAGTAGCATACATGATGAGCCCTCTCCTCTAGCACCAAGACGGGCCGCAGTCACACCGCACGGCCTTGAACAGCCGGTTGGGTATTGAGTACGGCATGTGTGTAGGGACGAAGAGAGACAATAGAGGATGCCAAACACGAGGGCGTCTGACAAATCACATCACACCGCACAACGGCTGCCGCCGGAATTATCAATCCTGTAAAATTGCCCCGGGAAAATACTAGTGTTTCCCACCAGAGTCAGTGCGGCCCCCCCACCCGCGATCCCGTCTCTTCCACCAACCTGGCCCCGCCTGTTGCGTACACCGTGGCCATCCACCGCTGCTTGCCGTAATCCATAGTTGCTCCCGGAAGTCAGCCTCGGCGTCGTGCGATATTTTTGTTTTTCCCGCAAGGCTCGGCGCACTCAGATCCATCAGCCTCGCCCTGCTTCCTCGACTCTTCCTGGAATCCGCTGCCTTCCCTCTAGCGCGGTGACCAGAGGCGCTCTCCACGCAGCACTCCTCTCCAGCGCCCCTCTTCCTCGGCCCAGCTCCAGCCTGCTACAGACCCGTCATTCTCCGGGGAAAGGCTCTTTTTCCCATCTGTTCACGTGATTCTCTGTCCACCGGTCACAACCTTCTTCATGGCCTGGGAGCACTCCTCCCATCGTCCATCTCAGATTAACTTCAATATTGCACTGCTGCATTCCACCCCGCCGTTGCCCTCCGCCACTATAGCGCCGGTACCTTCCGACTCCGACCCCATCATCTGGCCCCACCAGGACTGCCCGTCCCACCACAAGCCCCAAAAGCGCCAAAACAGCCTGCTGAAGAATACTGCCGCTCACGCCAATAAGCGCTCCGCTCACATCGCCCCCTTCTTCATGGACCCGCTCATGTCTCTGCACCGCCCGTCCGACTACCTGTCCCCATCGCCCCTGCGTCACTTTGCGCGTCAGCCGCTCCCGACCCTGTCGGCTGTGGACACGATCCCGGTCCCCTATCAGGACTTGAGTCACCGTAAGGGCTCCGTCGTGCAGCCGTCTATCTTGCATCCTCCTCGAGCTAGTCAGGCGGCTGCCCCGGACTCCCTGTCTTGCGGCAACCTTGTCGGGAATGACTACTCCGACCTGGGTGTATCTAATCACGACTTTGATCATCCCATCTCAAACTTGCGTGCAAGCTCCATAAACGCGTTGCCCCCTGACTCCGTTCAAAACTTGGCCTCCTTTGGCCGCTCGCCGTCTATTGCTCATCTGCAAGTTTTTCAAAATTCACAAAAGGCCGGCCCTGACCCGACCCTGCGTCTCATCATATCTGATGCCTTGCATCCCTCCAGCTCTCAAGTCTCGTTCAAACTGCCGTTTCAGCCCCAGGTTATGCTGCATCCCGAACGGCATCCCTCGCAGCACCTGTCACAACATCTGTCTCAGCAAACACCATTGAATCTGTCTCAGCAACCACCATTGAATCTGTCTCAGCAAACACCCTTGAACCAAACACCCTCGAATCAATCACAATCAGGCCAGCACCAACGCTCGATTTCAAATGAAGAACACTTGTTGGCTACAAAGCTCAAGGAAACATACAAAAATATTGTGAGCTACGAAGAAGTGGTACAAAAACATTGCATCCAAGTTTCTGCAAAGATCTCCCACCTTGCTTCATCCCTTTCCCATGAAGCTTCAGGCACCAGCCAAACCTCTCCGCCCCAGTTATCTCCTTCCCGTACTGCAGAGGTGCTGCACGATCTATGGACGGTCTACCATCACAACATCACCCTTTTAGAGAATTACTATGATTTCCTCGTGGCTGCGCTAAAGCCGCCCTCGCCGCTAAACGCATCCTGCAAAACCGGCCGCAACATTGTCGAGCTATACAAAATACCCCGCCGAATGTGGGTTTATGGCATTGTAGGGTTTCTCGAAGTGCTCAAGAACATCATGACCATCTTCCAGGAACACGAAATCTGTCTGTGCTTCATCGCCTTTTGCTTTAGCATCATATCAATCCTTACAGACCCTAACTTGGAGATGGAAGGGTGGTGGCTGGAAAAATTGGGCGACTTATCCCGCATGGCTATCGCGCTCTACGCTTCAAAATTTATCGACTGGAAAATTAGTGCCGAATTCTGGTACGCCACCTCGCTAAAGACCCTCTATGGTCACGGCAAAATCTACTACCACATGTGCACCGTCCAGCAAGATAACTTGGACGCCCTCGTCAATATCGGAAAATCCGTCTTTTGCCGCGATCCGTTTGTGCCTACCCAGCACTACTTGAGGCTAGTGGTGGAAAATATCTGCTCGGCGCGAAACGTCTTGCCCATATTGGAGTTGCCAATCATTGACTTTATAAAAATTCACAAGGTGTTGCTTAGCATCTTTAGCTCAGACCCTGCCAACCACACAGACCCCTCACAGATACAATTTGGTATCGACTTGGTCACCAAATACGGTTTGACGTTTGGATCTGACCCCAAGGGCTTTAATTACTTCTCCCACGAACTGCTCGCATCAAGCCCCTTGACTAGCGATGCAAATGAATCGTTGCAGCCGTTTGCACCGCATCCCTTCAACACGTCACCACCGCAAGCTAACAATAGCTCGCTTGAAAAAACAAGCTTTTGGTTTCTCAAGGGACCCTGCTTCGCCATTGCAAACATCAACCACTTGGTAGGGTTTGGTGACTCGAGAAACCCCCTCGCTCGTGTCTTTCACTTACCTGAAGCCCTCAAGGAGCGCAGAAGCAAAAAAGACCGCAAGCGTAAGGGCCGCATAGTCAATCCCACGGAGGACGTTAGCAGTCCTCCGGACTTGGGCTCCGCCACTGACTTGTCGCCTCCAGAATGGTTCTACTCCCTCAAATACTTGAACAAGTCCGTGGTGGAATTGTCTATGCGCATCTTGAATCATTATCTCATTGGACCGAAAGCGGCCCTGTCGGGCCACATTATTGTGTGGCTCTATTTCCTAGTATCGCTCGGAAAGGCGATGGATCGTGCCCCGCTGTCCAACCTCATGTTTAGCTGGCTCTTTAAAACTTTGTTCCCATGGGAACTGTTGATAAACTATTGCAACAGCGTTCTAGCCAAAGTTCGCAGCAGCCCTGCAATGCGTTTACAGTGTCAACAATTAATTTACCTGCAAGTGGACTGCCTCGACCATTTTAACAACCACGAATCCTTGCCCGAAGTCTGGAAATGCTGGGGCACATTGTGGTTTGATTTGATTTCGGAGAAGGAAGACTTTATTACTCTTCAAGACGCGGGCGTGCTGTCGCATGACATGTTTGACCAACCGACGTGTGGAACAAGTGCTTTGAAAACATCTGGCCGCCTGAACGATGTGGTAAACGACTTTGGCGACAATGACCGTCTCGTTCGCATTGTCTTGTTGGCTCGTACGATTGCCGACGATGCCAAATTTGTTCTTGCTAGAGACGAATCAGGCTTCAAGTACGACAATGCAAAGTGCAAAAGTACGGATGAAGCAATCCAACAGTCTAATCATGATACAGCAGATCTCAAGGCCATTATAGAAGAGTTTTTGTTGAGTGATGGCCGTTTTGTTCACAATAACTTTATGCAGCCGATTACAGCCCTGAATTTTAATCGGGCGCTGCAAACCTTTCTGCCTAGTGCAGTCGATGACTGTTGGTTTGCGTACGAATCTATGGAAAATGATAATGGGAACGGTCCGGTAAATGGACACGGTGGCCCTACGAAAGCGACGCAAAACGGGCTCACAAAGCGTCGGTCGCAGCCCTTCAACGCGAGTGAAATGAACAGAGCCTCTCATCCCGGTAAGCTGAATGCGCCGACAACTTTGAATCCGAAAGCTCTGACGCATTTTGGCCTCTTTCCGAATCCGAGTGAGCTTCCAGAAGGTAATTTCGGAGACAATATTGACACACGTATCACTAGGATAACTCTTGACACCAACATTTGGCTCAAACACTGTGGCCGCATATTCAAATGCATAAAGAATGGAATAATAATGTCCCTGATCCCATTGATTGTGTTTCAAGAGCTTCGAGCTTTGCGGAAATCTACGGACGCGACGATCGCAGACTCAGCTACCCGCCTGGTCATTATCGTTAGAGAGCTCTACGCTTCCCGCCACATTGTTCCTTTAAGATTTGACGGGACGGTTGCAACAGACATTAATGAGACAAGAGAATTTGAAACAAATGCAAACTGGCGCTCAGACGTGGATGACACAATACTCAATCTGGTGAGCGAACACGATTCCATTGCCAGGAGAGTTGCCCTCACAAACTCAGGCGCTAATGGCGCCTTTTCGAAAGACCAACCAGTGGGCGCTTTTGATGCAGCAGCTAAAAACGCCCGATCATTTCGTTACTGCGTCCTAATTACTGATGATCGCAATATGAGATTGCGCTCGAAAACCTTGGGATTGACAAGCTTTCAAAGCAAATGGCTCTTTGCCAATATCGAAAAGATTGCGTCGGAACGCTGCATCGATTGAATTCATGTGCAGCAACGTGCATGCAGCAGGTCACACCGACAAGTAGAGAATTAAAGTGCGGAATGAAACAGCAAATCCTACATTTTGCACAGGGGGTGGCCATTCTCGAAAGCTTGCGCTTTTCATGACAAGTGATCAATTCCAGTGGTATTGAGGGGGTTGACGCGGCAGAAAGGCCTGCTGTTCACTGCGTTCAATGACCAGGCCTCGTGGACTTGAGTTTCGACGCATTTCACGGTATGCGCTTCCAGGCTTCATTGTGAAGCATATTGTATATACAAGTGCAGTGTCGCTTAACTTTTTCGAAAGAAGCCGTAGGTGCAATGAAACTAGAAACGTTATTTTTGATTTTGTGCGCGCTGTATACGTTCAAGACGGAAGTGCGCGCAGTAAGAGGAGTTGTACCGGTGCGGCAAAACCCCGCGGATGTTGGACAGGTGCCCGCCGCAGGCTCTTACGCTAGGGACGCCAACTGGCCAGATGAACGAGGTGCTACCCTATCTGATCCGGAAGAGGGAAGACTTGTGGCCCGAGCGGACCAGGGACCAGCGGAACCTGTCGACACTGATGCAATTCCTCAAAAATCTTTCATCAAAGGACTTCCTATCATTGGGGGTCTATCGGATCTTGGAGACTTGGTGCTTGGTAAGGCGTTCGGAGGAGCGGGTCAGGCACCTGCTGCGGATGCTGGCGGCCAGAACTTGAGACGAGACGATCGAGCCTCGCCGTCAAAAGAAGATGAGAGGCTCGTGGCCAGGGCAGACAATGGCCCCGCCGAGCCTGTTGACACTGACGCGATCCCGCAAAAGTCGTTTATCAAGGGACTTCCCATCATTGGAGGACTTTCGGATCTCGATGACTTGGTGGCAGGAAAGATTCTCACCGCAATTGGCCAGGGTCCTCCTCCAGATGCGGGCAGTCAAAAGGCTAAACGGGATGACAGAGCCTCGCCGTCAAGAGAGGATGAGAGACTCGTGGCCAGGGCAGACAATGGCCCTGCCGAGCCTGTTGACACTGACGCGATCCCGCAAAAGTCGTTTATCAAGGGACTTCCCATCATTGGAGGACTTTCGGATCTCGATGACTTGGTGGCAGGAAAGATTCTCACCGCAATTGGCCAGGGTCCTCCTCCAGATGCGGGCAGTCAAAAGGCTAAACGGGATGACAGAGCCTCGCCGTCAAGAGAGGATGAGAGACTCGTGGCCAGGGCAGACAATGGCCC
>JAKTSS010000017.1:41773-53390 GCA_030580355.1 Debaryomycetaceae sp. yHKB357 | reverse complement strand
TAATGAGCGGTAGCAGTGTGAGGTTTATCGCAAAGTTACGAAAAGCTTGCGAGAGCCAACCCCAAATTTCTGTGTGAACGACTCAGTTTCTGCTGGGGCCTTTCAAAAGTAGTATAAGGGATATAAGTGGAGCATAAATGAGCACTCAGCACTACTAACTTGTACTAGAGCATTTCAAGAAGCAAACTTTGTTCTTTAGAAGTATCGAAGCATTACATATTAATTTCTTTCTAGATGTGAATTTTGGTTAATTTCATCGCAAGGAGGCAACCCGCTGAAGCAAGGAGGGCTAAAACTCGATCGAATGCCACAAACAAGTGATTAATTCATCTTTTGCGGTGAATGCCTCCACCTGAACGACATATTTGCCCGGAGGTACTTCTGCGGGGATCTCCACCGACTTGGTGATATTAATCTGGCCCTGCTCAATGGGGCACGAAAGGTCGATCTTGGGGATCTCGTCGCAGATATCATATATTTGGTCAATCATCTTGATTAAGCCGTAACGAACGGTGACATGGGCGTAGGCGCCGGCCGTGACAGGTTTCGCGAGTAAGCCAGCGGCGGAGAAGGTAAGGTTCTGGCCGCGAACGGGCGGGCTGGGGGCGATATCGACTTTCTGCACGGTAAGAAGCTGGGACGATGCGATCTGGCACTGTTTGATTCCCGAGTTGCCAGGAACCGGTTTGAGGTCCGGGGTTGGAATGGGAGAAAAGACCCTGACAAGAGGCCGCACAAGTTCCATCAAGTACAAGCTGTGGACCGGCGTGGCCGCAAGCAAGGTGGCTACGGTGAGTATGGCAGTGAGCTTCATGAGTTGGTGAGGATGACAATCAGACGGTTGTGTGTATATTTATGTGATTGAGCTCTTATCGCGCAGGCCACAGAATGCTGGGAGATTGCGCCTGCAGAACCGCCCCGATCGCTTGAATTGCGCCGCACTCACTTAGCAAGGTCACGTGACATGTGTCAATATATTAATGTGCGACACAATGCTGGAAAATGGCTGCAAAATTGCATTGCCGCAGTAAATGGCTGCGAAAAACGCTCGACGTTCCCCCATGGGAACAAATGCTAATTTTTCTTTAAATATTTAATCGGCGTGATTAGCCGGTAATAACCAAGTTGGCCGTTATGGTGTCGAATCGCTCTCGCGCGAGCTTAGTCTGTATGCTCAAGAGCTCAATGAGCACTTCGTTCCCCCGCGGATCCTTCAGGACCTCAGGGATTTTGCAACTCGCTAACTTCCACAATACCAGGTCGCACACGGTGGTGTAGCGGACCGCGCGACAAGAATCCCCTTCGGAGAGATCCCCAAACATTGTGTTCGGCAAGATATTGGCTTCGATCGTGCGGTTATCGCTATCAAACTCGTACACCAGCCGAATAAGTCCTCGCTCCACCATGAATAGCGCGGCCTTGTCGCGCCGCGTGTTGTAGAACTCGTGGTTTTCTGGCACTTTTTCCTTCTCAAAAGACTTTGCCAAGATCGCCCAGAACTCCTCGTCCTTGCTGGAAAGACCGGCAAGGGTCTTCATCATGAGTGGTAGCGGCTGCTTGCGGAACTTGGAGTTGGGCCCGCGGTCCAGCCAGCGACGGCTCTGCAGCTCCGCGTGCGCGCTCTTTTTGGCAGCTTGCAACACGTGCGATGTTCGGGGCGTGCTCAGCACAAGGTCTGTATTAGGATCCGGGGCATTGCCACCGTTAATATCGCCATTGCGAATAAAAGTCGCCTGGCTTTTCCCTAGACTAGCGGCCCGCATCTTGCGGCGCTGCGACACTGCCAGGTACGTGGCCAAAAACGCGTTCTCGCACCACTCTAGGGCATGGTTCAAGGTGCCAAACAACATTATTGGGTCGTTCTCGATACAGTGGTCCCACAAGCCGGCGTCGCGCAACCCCTTTATCGTGTCGTCTTCCTCGACTACCGACAGGAACATGAGCTTTGTGTTGAACTCGTTTGCCAAGTTCAAGATGCGGCGGAACCCTTCGGCCGCCAGAAAGTCGATCGAGTACACCTCGCGCATATCCACAATCAAGAACTTTATCGGGTTCGAGCGGAACGTTTCGTGCTCGAACTTTCGGCGAACTGTCCGCTCTACGCCGCCAATCGACCCGAAAAAGATGGTGCCCTGGAGTTTCACCACGCAGATTTGGCCGCCGACATCGTGCAAGAACTCTTCTTGCCGCGGGTGGCGGAGCACCGTCGAGCGGGCGACGGCGCCCAGGTACACCCCCTGCACTACCGGGCTGTTGGCGGCGTCCACGACAAACGAGAGGCATGCTAGCATGATGCCGACGAATATTCCAAACACGAAGTCGACGGCCCCCATTGTGACGACGATGATGATGATGGTGCTGTACTCTATACGGCTCAAGCGGCCATACGAGTCGTACACCGCTTCCTTCAAGAGTTCGTAGCCGAGCAAGTAGATTAGAGCGCCCACCACACACACGGGGATATAGGAGATGACGTTCGCGCCGGCAATCATCACGCCTGCCGTCGCTACAGCGAGCATCACGCCCGCGACGCGATCATTTGCTCCTGCGCGTATAAAGAGGACCGAGTTGGTATATACGAGGTAGTTCTGGATCGACCCGACGAGCCCGGACAAGACGTTGGAGTAGCCGTGCGCCACCAACTCGCGATCGACGTCGAACTGGTCCATGCCGACGGAAAGCGCGAGAGCGGGGACGTTGATGGGGACGTGGAGAATGCCGAAAAAGGTTAGGGCGAGCATCGACGGGACCTGGCGGAGCACACTGACCCAGTCGACGAGCCAGAACTTGTAGAGCTCGTAAAAGGCGTACCACAGCTGCTTCTCTCCGTGAACGGCAAAGACCCAGCCGGCTTTGCGGGCCAGATCCAAGTCCCACGAGGGGACTAGGGCAATGAGCAAGTGGGCCGCGACAAAGACTGCGATAAAGTATAGGGGCACGAGCAACGAGTTGTGGATGTGGCGCTGCATCAACACGAGGACTAGTGCGAGCGCTAGCGGGACCGTCCACTGTAGCACTACCTGGAACGACGAGAACAAGTAGCGGAGCAGCAGCCAGTCGTAGGTGAGCCCGCCCGTGAGCCGGGCCAGGACCTCGACGCCCGTTGCCACCAAAAAGTAGCCTACGCCGCCGATACAGCCCACGAGGATGTGGCGCGGGAAGAAGCCTACAAGAGAGCCGAGCTTGAGCTTTCCTAGAAGCAAGAACACCAAGCCGGTAACCACTGACGAGAGGGCAAAGGTGGTGATGGTGGTCGCGATTATAGCGTCGTCGGTGGCGCCCTCTTTGCCCATTACCAGGGAGACGGAGAGGGCCATTGAGTGGAAGAAGGGGGTGACCTCGATCATTTCGGAGCCGATCCCGGCAAAGAAGGCCAGGCCGCCGAGCGAGTATACGAGCTGCAGCACGATGCAGGAGACGTAGAACATGGACAAGCCTGCGGGGCCTAGCGATGCGAAGACGGGCTCTGTGAGGGGGAACATGATCATTCCGTACAGCAATCCGTCGAGGATGTTGAGGAGGGTGCCGAGGAAGACTGCGGGGACAAAGTGGAGGGGCCGGACAATGTAGCGGAACACGGCCGAATCGTCTGCGACGACGCCGGACTCCATGTCGGGGAGCACCTTGAAGTCTAGGAGCGGCAGCGACTCGTGGTCCGAGACGTGGGGGCGGGACGCGTCCGAGACGTGGGGGCGGGACGCGTCCAAGACGGTATCGGCCGCGGACGACGGGGCGGTAGCGGCAACGGGGAGATCGTCGCTGTGGCCGGTGTAGTAGTCCATGTTGTCGCTGTTCTCGTCGGTGCTCTCGAGAGTGTGGGCGTCGTCGTCGCTGATGGCGATGGAGGCGAGGGTGCGGGACTGCTCGTGGACATCGGGCCCGGAGAAGACCGCGGGGGAGCCGACGTGGGCGTGCGGGCGGTAGCTGGAGCCGGTATAGCTGCGGGAGTTGGAGACGTCGAAGGGGCTGCCGACCAGGGAGTCCAAGGCGGCGGAAGTGCCGAGGGAGGCGGAGCGGGAAATCAGGCGGGACATAAAGGGTCTTGCGTGATTTCCGGGAGACCAGGAGGATCTCATTGTGGTGGGTGGGGTAGGGTGTGGGTAGGATGATGTGAGGTGGGGTCGGGTGTGATGATGAAAGCTAGGAAGAGAATTGCGGGACAGCAATTGAGACCACACTGGAGATGTAGAGGAGAAGGATCAGCACTAGAGGAGAAGGATCAGCACTGGAGGAGAAGGATCAGCACAGATGAGAAGGATCAGCACAGATGAGAAGGATCAGCACAGAGGAGAAGGATAACACTAGAGGACAAGGATCAGCTCTGCCGGAGCAGTGAAAAGAATGAGCGATGATCAAAGAGGGCAGTGGAATGTGGGGAAGAGGCAATGTGTCAGAGCGTGGTGCACGGCAACCAGGCACAGAGAATTAGTGACAGAGAATTAGTGACAATTAGTGACAGAGATTAGTGACAGAGAGGGCGTTCTGATAACAACAGACGCCGGATACGGTATCAGAAGTGATTACGATTACGAGATCGGTCACAGCGCCACAAACATGGCGATCAGTAAGCGGAGACGGAAAAAATATCGCGCAGCAGAGATGAGGCGTTCTGCGGTCCTATCTCCGGCAGAACACACGGGCCTAGACTCGGGTCCCACCGCTCAGGGTGTGGGTGTCTACTCAAACATGGGAGTTGAGCGGCGTGTCTCGTCGGGTAATCCCGCAACTCCATTTGGCAATCTCGCGCCGCATGGTTATTCGAACCCACCCCTCGCAGGGTCCCTTACTTCGTTGTGGAGATCGCCTTCACAGGGATTACTCATCGTGTAGCGATTGACGTGTCACTCTCGGCGACCCTCGAAACACTAGCATTCTTTCTGCCGCGGAGACCCACAGGACTCCTGTTGAGGTGTGTACACCCTACCTACACAATCTATTGTCTCGAAAAACAATAGCTACAGCCGTCCTATAACACCCGCGTGTCCCCCTATTCCGGATTATTTTCTGTCTCTCGCAGTGACCTCAGCAGCCAGTACTTTAACGTCTACGTGTGTTAATCTTGACGTGATGGCTTCTTGACTTGATGGCTTCTTGACTTGATGGCTTCTTCACATGGGGCACACCCTTGACGAAACTTCAAATAGGTTGGAGGACGCACCCGATATGAGATAGCACTACGCGAAGAACTCTTTAACAAGTCTTAATTAAATCTCGCGCAGTGTCTGAGATCTCTAGACATCACACACGACAATCTTCACCTGGATCACACCAGATCGACCCTGTCTTGTTTGATGCGAGACTAGAAGAGAGAGTACTTCTAGGCACTGTGCAGGCGCTAACTCGCCACCGCGTCTTACGCTGAGAAAATTCCACCCGGCCATGACGAATGGCACCCACTTCTGCGACTGCGCGATTTTCGTGCGCGATTTCCTAGCCTGCGCGTATCGCGACACAACCACTAAACTGCACGTGCACGACAACTACCTGATGGTGAAAATAAAAATTTCAACTGCCATTAGTCAAATTAATCAGTTTTTTTTCGATCCGCTAACGCAGATTACCAGCGATCAGGCCAATGTTCACACTACCCGGTTGGCGCGGCCGCGCCCCGCTGCTCGCGCGCCTTTCGTGTCGGTCCCAGTCCGTGAGCTCCACCTCGGCAATCGCGTACAAGAGCTTGCATCGCGGCGTGCGCATCCCCCCGTTGCCGCCCGTGGAGACCCCCAACTGGCTGGCCCACGCCGCGGTCCTGTCCATCCTCTACGAGACGCCGCCGCCCTCGCGCGCCCCGCGCACGCAGAACGTCTTCAACTGCCTCGTGCAGAACGAGCCCGGCGTCTTGAGCTTGATTTCCGGGACGCTTGCCGCGCGCGGCTTCAACATTGATTCCTTGGTGGTCTGCAACACAGAGGTCGCCGACCTTTCGCGCATGACAATCACCTTGCATGGCCAGGACTCGGTCATCGAGCAGGCCCGGCGCCAGATCGAGGACTTGGTCCCCGTGTACGCCGTGTTGGACTACACCCACTCGCAGATCATCAAGCGCGAGCTCTTGCTCGTGCGCGTGTCGCTCTTGGGGCCCGAGTACGTGCAGGACCTCATCTCGTCGCACAAGCTCGATGCGCTGGGCTACTCGCAAACGCCGGACTTGGCGGCGGCCGAGCTGCCGAACCACCCCAGCAACATGAGCCCGTCACAGGTATTGCGCCAAAAGAACGAGCACTTGACGCACATCTCCAACCTCTGCGACCGCTTCGGCGGCAAGATCGTGGACGTGCTGGACCGCAACGTGATCGTCGAGTTGAGCGCCAAGCCGTCGCGGGTGCTGCTGCTCATCCACTTGCTCCAGCCGTTCGGGATCTTGGAGATCGCGCGGCTGGGGATGATGGCCTTGCCGCGGCTGCCGTTGAAGCCGGTCCTGGAAGAGGACGAGAGCAGCTTCGAGGTGGTGGACAACCTGCACCTTCCTCCGGGTTAGATCGGCTTTCTGGTGGAAATGTGTAGCAAAGGCGGTGCTGGAAGGTTGGTTACGAGGTGGACAACCTCACCTTCCTCCGGGTTAGATGGACTGTTAATAAAGTCGCAATGTGTAGTAAAGGCGGTGCTGGAAGGTTGGTTACGAGGTGGAAACACTCACCTTCCTTCGGGAAATATCGGCTTTTTGATGGAAAGGCGCATGCAATGCGTGATAACGTTGGCAGTTAGATTTCCAGAGTCTGCCCTGTAATAAAAATGTGAAACGAGCAATTGTGTGTGTGTGTGGGTGTTGTACGGTATGCATGCAAGTCAGTTGTCTAGTGTAGGCACAAGAAATGGCTGCGAAAAACGGGTCTGCAAATCGACTCCTTTCTTTTGCAGCCAAGAGGGACGACCTGGGTAATGGTAGATTGCGCATGATCGAGCACTGAGGAGGGTGTCAACGGTCGGCTGGTGCTTGTTTGAAAAAGCAGGCCAGTCCCATCAAAAAATGGGTTTGGTCCGACAAAGTTATGGATCAGAAGGCACGACGGATGTGCGGGTCGATCTGGTCAACAAATGTGTGACTTGCAATTGTGCGAGCCAGGATTGGCTGTCAAACATACTTTGAGCCTCAAATCATTGTAGAGTTTCGAACCATGATACTTGGGCCTCATAGTAGAGATTGGAACCATGATGCTGTACTTGTGACACGACTCGTTGGGTAACATGGCGTGGCCTCATTCACCCAGACACGAAAACTGAGCAGGAATAGGTGGGCGGGTTCGATGTGCCCATCAGAGATGAAGATGCGTTCCAGTCTTGGCGCTTAGCCAGAGAATAGATGTAGCAGGTACGGGGTATGAGGAGGGCAAGCGGGATTACCCTCAAATGGATTTTTTTGGACCGATAGGTTATTGGGAGCTGACAAGTATCTTTCAGGTTTATTGTCATAGATACTTCCCGAAAGATCCAGCGTAGCAACACTCCTCAGAAAATCAAATTGTTAAACATCAAGATGACCCGATCATTATTTGAAATGCCAATATTCTGGAAAATAACTTCTGCGGAAAATCAAAGCGGAAGGAAAAGAAAGAGTGGATGGATAGAAGTTAGCCGAGTATCAGACTCTACCTCCAGTGATCAGGGACCAGCGTAGTTCGGTGTCGCTAGGCGGCCCCTAAACACCCATGGCGTAACCGCATTCACCGACATCCATGCCGCAAGAAGTACTCCAAAATACATCCGTGCCGCAGGAAATACTCCCAAAACATCCATGCCGCAAAGGGTACTCCCAGAACCACCCGTGCCGCAACGCTACCCCACACGACCGCCAAAGCCGAAACGGAAAAGGTTGCAAAAAAATTAGACGAGATCGGTCGTCTCAGTCAACCCAACAGAGGCACAAGCACCACACCACACATCATAGCCACACTGATGATGGACGAACAGTACGAAGTGAGAGAGCAGAACCGGTTCTTGCCGATAGCCAACGGTACGTCGAGCGGCACACCATGCTCAAAACAGCACTAACCAACCCCCAGTGGCGAGAGTCATGAAGAAAGCGCTTCCGGGCCACGCCAAGCTCTCCAAGGAGTCCAAGGTGTGCGTCCAGGAATGCGTGTCCGAGTTCATTCTGTTCGTGACGAGCCAGGCGTCGGACAAGTGCCAGGGCACGGGGCGCAAGACGCTCAGCGGGGAGGACGTGTTGTGGCTGATGCACCTGCTCGGCTTCGAAGCGTACGCGGAGGCGTGCCGCATCTACTTGGCCAAGTATCGACAGGTGAGTATTTCTCAGTGAATGGGCACGTACAGTGACTAACCGAATCTAGTTTGAGATGGACGAGGCGACTTTGAGGGCGCCGCGTGCACGAAAGCGTCGAGTGGAGGGGGACGAGGAGAGTGACGAGGGTGTGCAGAGCTCTGGACGTAAGAGGGTGGTAGAGAACACTGAAAGAGAAGCTGATTATGTGAGCATTGAGAGAGAAGCTGATTATGAGGGCACTGGCGCGGTGGCAGATTATGAGAACATTGAAAGAGCGTCAGATTATGAGGACACTGGCAGGGGGCAGATTATGAGAACATCGAGAGAAGCTGATTATGAGGGAACTGAAAGAGCGTCAGATTAAGAGCGTCAGACTGCGAGGGTTCCTCGGTGGAGTCTTCATAGGGCCTGCTACTCCCTGACGACGCGTAATGTTTCACTGTCGTTTCACAAAATGCAAGTGTGGGGAAACACGTGACCACGGTCTTGTCAGGAGGAGAAAAAAAATTACTAGCCGAACCATTACCTAAGCAAAATATTCCGCCGCACGCGCAAAACGCACAGTTGCTGCGAGGAGTGGCAGCGGTTAACGGACGGGATCCGAGGCGGAGTAGGCGCAATCGTGGGGAAGGCGGAACCGTGAGGCGCGCCGAGAAGAATGCAAATAAGGCGGGGCAGGGCGGGGGTTGGCGCGAAAAGCGGGGAAAGCGGTGTTCTTTAATACTAATTAGTGCCGCAGAGCAATACGAGCGAACGCGAACGCGCACAAACAGGGAAAAAAGCGGTTTGCACACAGCAGCCAAATCGCCGCTCGTAAATTAAGAAGAGCGCCAGCCGTCTTTTGAGAAACCGGTATCGGCCGATAGCACCCTGGAGATCTGGGGATCTGGGAGGGGAACTCGAAACGCGTGCCAAGATCCATGCCGGTCCCGGACGCTGTGCCGCGGCAGGGGTCCTGTTCCGGCCGGACCTCGGAATTCACCGCGCCCTCCTTGTGCTCCTGTCCCATCGCATCGCATCGTCTCGTTTTTCCCTCTTCTTGTGTGACTAAATTCCGTAGCGTAGTTGTCATTCTCGGGAGTCGGCTTTGACCGTGACCATCTGTAGCTGTTACCCTGCAACCCAGCCACTCGCCCTCTCACCCTCCTAACCGCCCCAGCCACTCACCACACCCTCCCAACCCCTACCCACACCAAATCCCTCATCGCACGAGTGTCACGTGACATTCCTGTGTTGCGAATGGGTCCCAGCGATACCCGGTAAAAAAACATCTCAGACACCCACACTAGCGTCCCCAACCCGACTCTTCACAGCCACCGACTGCTTTCCTCCCTACAGCCCCACCCCCGTCTGCTGATGATGAAGAGCTTCCGCAAGTCAAAGCGTCTGTCCGGCTCCCCGCTTTCCCAGAAACCAAGTATCTCCCATATCGGCGTCAGGGATGCCTCTCTGCCCGATCCCTCGCTCCAGCTGCCCCGCCGCGTCATCAAGGCCTTGTACGACTACTCCGCCCAGGGCCCGGGCGAGCTCTCCTTCCTCAAGGGCGACTTCTTCCACTTGTTCTCGGACCCCGCCGACTCTCTGGCCGACGAGCTGGACGGCTGGTTCGAGGCCACGAATCCCATCACAAACTCAAAGGGTATGGTCCCCGTCTCCTACTTTGAGGTCTTTGGCCGCTCACGGCCCGCCGTCTCGGACGCCACCGCCGATCTGCCCGTCTCCGCGTCCACCACCTCGGGCTCTCCCTCCCGTCCCAACTCCTTGGGCCGCGCAAGGACTTCGACAGGCCCAGGCCAGCTCCTCTACGCCGTGGCCCTCTTTGAGTTCAAGGCTGAACGATCCGACGAATTGGATATCGAGCCGGGCGAAAACCTCACCATCTGCGCCCACCACCAGCACGAGTGGTTCATTGCAAAGCCTATCAACCGCTTGGGCGGCCCGGGCTTGATTCCCCTCACCTACGTCAAGATCATCGACTCCTTGAAGCCAAACGACCCGCAGCACAACGTGGACTTGCTGCAGGACCTTGGCCCGGACGCCGTGCGCCGCCTCATTGACTACCTCAACATCCCCACCGTCGAAAACTGGAAGGACCAGACCGCAAAGTACCAGGCCCTGACCATCCCCTTGGGCAGCATCTCAAACTCGGCCCACCAGAACCCGCAGCTGCCCCACTCCCAGTTCTTTGAAGGCGTCTCCAACGGGCCCCTCGGCGCCAACGGGCCCCTCAGCGGCGCCAACGGGAACAACAATGGCCACAGCATGCTGCCCACCTCCTTCTCGCTGCACAACGGCTTGCCGCGCGCGTCGCTCTTGACGAGCAACGTCGCCATCTTGGAGGCCGGCGTGGACTCGTACCAGCTCGACCACGGCCGCTACCAGTACCTCGTGGTCGCCCGCCTCTCAAACGGCCTCACCCGCTACCTCTTTAGATACTACCAGGACTTTTACGACTTGCAGGTGAAGTTGCTCGACGTGTTCCCGCACGAAGCCGGCAAAATCGACAACACCAAGCGCACCATCCCCGTGATCCCGGGTCCCCTCATCAACGTCAACGACAACATCTCAAAGCTCCGCCGCGAAAAGTTGGACTTGTACCTCCGCAACTTGATCGCGATGCCGCACCATATCTCGCGCTCCGAACAGGTCTTGCTGCTCTTTGACGTGCTCGACAATGGCTTTGACCGCGAGTTTGTCGAGGATGACGGTGACAATAACGCCAAGTCCAACTCGCACCAGCCGCAGCGCACCCTGAAACCCATCAGCCAAAAGTCAAACTCGCAGCAGGACCGCATGTCCCAGTACTCGTACGCCCGCAACTCGCAGGGCAACAACCCCTACGAGCAGGGCGGCTTGGCGGGCTCGCGCCACAACTCGTTTCTGCACAGCAGCAGCAACGTCCAGAACCAGCAGCTGGCTGCCGCGGGCACCGCCGCCTCGGGCCCGGCCGACAAGCTGCCCGCCAAGTTCAAGGTCAAATTCTACTACATGGACGACATTTTCGTGTTGCTCTTGCCCGCGAACTTGAAGCTCCAGGACCTCAAGAGCCGCTTGTACAAGCGGCTAGGTCCGGGCGAAGGCGGCGCCGCCGCCGACTGGTCGATCGACGGGCCCGACGGAATCCGCCTATTTCTAAAGAACGACTATGACGAGTTTGTGGAGGAAAACGGCATCACGAGTGACGCCGACTACAACACGCATCTCCGCGAGGTGTTGAAGGAGTTTGAAGTGGACGACGACGAAAAGTTCCACACGGTGCTCATGGACAAGGTCCGGCTTGTCATTCTTGCGTGATGACTAGGGTTTTGCTGAGGGACGGTGTCCGGCTTGTCATTCTTGCGTGATGACTAGGGTTTTGCTGATGGATAAAGCCCGGCTTGTTATTCTTGCGTGATG
>JAKTSS010000017.1:0-19017 GCA_030580355.1 Debaryomycetaceae sp. yHKB357 | reverse complement strand
GAGAAATTACCAAGCCCGCAAAAGTCGAGCGGGAATAATTTTTTCAAATGTGTGTTTTCGCCGTTACACAATTGCCGAAAGTGATTGTTTTGGATCTCGCTACGGCAGCATTGGCACGCTAGTTCGTGGCGCTCTCGCGGTGTGTTCAGTATGTGTAGACGTCGTATCCTCAGACTGGCGGTCCCTGCAGGCCGTGCTAGCTGCCACCTCGGAGCTGCGCCTCGGGAAGAAAGATCACTATGACGTCGGGCGCCTTGCCATAAAAATATTCAGCCGCCCGTTACGCTCCATGTATCGAAGCAATCGTACAAATTTCCGACACACGTAAATAATATATAGCAGGACGCAAGCGTCGGCCTCCGTCGACACCTTTCGCCAGAACTATGAAGCTTCTTGGTGTGTTGACGGCCTCGTCCTTGCCGTACGCGGTATTCGCCGCACAGCCCTTGAAACTCGGCTTTGATGTCGAGCGAGGCGACTCGTTCGTCGACGTTCTCCGTCGGGAACTTGCGCGAGACCCGGACGCCATCGTCAAACGAGAGGCTTTCAGCGCCGGCATTGCCAGCTATCAGCAGACGCAGTACAATATAAATTTGAAGCTCGGGTCTGACGACCAGAACGTCACCCTCCAGATCGACACGGGCTCGTCCGATATGTGGGTGATGGGCAGCAACGTGCGCTGTTTGTCCCTGGACTCATCCAAAATGAAGGCCGTGTTGGAAAACGCCAAGGCAAAGGCCGATGCCACCGATACCTTTGCCAATTATAAGACCGCCACCACATGCACGCTGCTCGGCTCCTTCAACACGGGCTCCTCCAGCAGCTGGAAGGTGAACGACACCTCCCCTCACTTTGGGATCCAGTACCTAGACGGGACCGGCGCATATGGAACGTGGGGATCGGACAAGGTGACGATCGGCAACAGCACCGTTTCCGATGTCTTCTTTGCGGTCGCCAACATATCCACCACGAACACGGGCATTCTTGGGGTAGGCCTCGTGGGCGACGAGGCGACCATCGCCCAGCCGGGCCCCCAGGGAGCGTACCAGTACGATAACTTCCCCATCAAGTTGAAGTCGCAGGGCTTGATCTCCAAGGTCGCCTACTCGATATACTTGGACCAGGACGCGCAAAAGGGCACCATCATTTTTGGCGGGATCGACAAGGGCAAGATCTCGGGCTCCTTGGTGACGCTTCCCTTGGTGTCGGACAGCCAGGGCGGCGCGGAGGTGGGGAAGGAGATGCCCACGTCGTTGCAGGTGGTCGTGGACGGGATCACGATCCAGAACGGCGACAACAACATCACGTTGACCGACAACAAGTATGCGACGATCTTCGACATCGGCTCGTCGTACTCGGTGATTCCCGATTCGCTATTCGACAAGCTCAAGAACGTGATGGGCGCAAAGTACAATTCAAAGTCCCAGAGCTACGAGGTGAACTGCGGGCTAGCCACCAAGCTGAACATGATCTTCAACTACGGCGGGATCGAGATCCCCGTGCCCATGACGGAAGTAGTGATCGAGGCGTCGAAAGGCGTGTGCGTTATTGGCATGAACAGCGCGTCGAGCTTCAGCGACTCCCAGTCGCAGACGATCGTGCTTGGCGACGACGTGTTGCGGCACTTGTACTTGGTGTATGACTTGGAGGACTACGAGATCTCGGTTGCGCGAGTCGACTATTCGTCGGACAGCGACATGGTGGACATTGTGTCGGACGTGCCCGGCGCCACCAAGGCCGCGGACTATAGCAGCACGCTGCTAGCGTCCAATAGCGAGGGACCGCCGACCGCGACCATGTCGTCGATATCGGGATCGGTCTCCTTGATCATGGTGCCCACCGAGAGCATGGCCTCGAGAACGCACACGCACACGGGCACGCACACGTTGTCGGGCTCGACCGTTACCAGCACCAAGAAGGCGGCCGCGGCGGGTCCGAATCGCCAGTCTGGATGGGGCGCGTTTGCCCTGAGCTGGTTCGCCCTTGCCTTGCTTTTCGTGTAGGCAAAGATTCTAGGAGGGAAAGAGTAGGCGAGACGCGATACGCTAATCTGTCGAATAATGTTAAATATATGTATGTATAATGCTGGTGGTATAATAGTGTGAATTGTCCTTGATGGAGGACTATTGTTTATTTTGGTCGAGTATCCTATTATTGAGGGCATATTGTCGGGCATCCCGTCATGCGTCCTGTTCTCAGAGCCTTTCAATGGCTGTAGGATGCTTGTCATGTCAAGTATACCTTTTAATTTTGGTGAAGGATGTTTTCTCGTTTTGGTTTAGGATGCCTTCTCTTTTAGGTTTAGGATCTTTTGATGTTTCGGTTGAGGAAGCTTCTCATCTTGATTAGCACTTTCTCAAGTACCTCACTTGCACCGCTCAGCGTTCTGCTTCATTTTCGCCTCCCGCTTGGCTTTCGCGCCGGCGCCGCTCTCGGTGTTCAAGATATAGTCGTGCCAGCGGAAGGAGCTGGCGTAGTTGCCGATGAAGAACTGGTGGTGCAAGTCGTGGTGCTCTGCGCCGGCCCAGAAGGGAAGGAACTTGTTGAGGGACCAGGGGAAGTCGTAGCCCGAGTGGGAGTCGACGGCCTGCAAGAGGCGGAGACACATCCAGCAAATGACGGTGAACAAGTGGAGGGGAGGGCGCGCCGTGCCCTGCACGAGGTACGCGTAGAACAAGGGGAAGCCCACGGTGCCGACGCCGAGGGCCATCACCTCGACAGGGTGGGCGTACTCTGCGGCGAGACCAAAGGGGGCGGCGTAGCGATGGTGCTGCTTGTGGATGTTGCGGTAGAACCAGCGGTAGTGGAAGAGGCGGTGGAACCAGTAGTGCCAGGTATCTTCGCAGAAGAAGAAGATGGCGATCTGGGCGGCCATGACCTTGAGCAGGGGGAACTTGACGTCAATGTTGATGCCGAGCTGGAGACACAAGGGGTGGAAGAGCCAGATGGGAATGGCCTCGACCATGAGGTGCAGCTTGAGCACGGCCTTGACGCACTCCCACTGCTCGGCGTCAGTCGGCAAGGTATCGGGCTGGAGCTTGTATTTGCGGAAGTAGGGGGTGCGGTCGATGACGTACCAGGGGAGACAGCGGCCAAAGTACATGAGCTCGTGGATGCCGAAGATGAGGAGGCCCGTCGCGAGGACGTCGTTGTTGAAGTAGCGGAACCATTGGGCCCATAGTCTCTCGAGGGGATTGAGGGTGAGATATGAGGATTGGGAGATGGACTCGGCGAGGGAGTAGGCACCCGCGGTGCTGTTGAGAGCCTGGTTCATCAATTGAGAGTGCTTGAAAAAGGCGGTGGGAGGGGCAGCCGCGGCGTATTTATATGTTTGCAGCCTGTGCGCGCACGATCCATTTCTGCTGGCGACGGCGCCCAAATCCGGGGTCAATTTGTGTTTCGCAGCCCGGGTGGTCTGATTCTCGGCTCGTTCCCGTCGTTCCCGTCGTTTCGGGCGACACGTGCAGGTCGCTTATTCCGGGCGGTTTCTTTTTTCTGCCCTTGCGGTTTCTACTGTTTTCGCCCTCGATAGTTGAGCGGCTGCGAAAAATGATGAGCTAATCACGAACTGGGAGTGATCAAGTGCAGTGCTGCTGAATCTTGACCAAGTGAAGTGCTGTTCATCTTGATTAGGTGAAGTGCTGTTCATCTTGATCAAGTGCAGTGCGTTCATCTTGATAAGTGCAGTGCGTTCATCTTGATTAAGTTAAGTGCTGTTCATCTTGATCAAGTGCAGTGCTGTTCACTCCTGTTCTAGTGATTACCTTACCCGTCAAAAACTACATATCGTGAATAGTCATGCTGTGAACCCTCATAATACGCGCTCCGTCGGCAAAACGTGTGCGAGCAAGCTATTGTCCGACCCCCGCTCTTGCCGCCGCAGCGACTTGTACACTGCGATATTCTCAAAGAACTTGTCAAACAAAAACTGCGTGTCCTGCGGCCCGCCCTTCGCCTCGGGGTGGAACTGCAGCGAGAAGATCGGCTTGCTCTGGTGGATCATCCCCTCGTTGCTCAAGTCGTTCAAGTTTGTGAAATACGGCACAAACCCGTCCCCCAACGTCTGCGCGTCCACCGCGTACCCGTGGTTCTGCAGCGTGATGTGACAGCTGCCCGTCAACGCGTCGAGCGTCGGGATGTTGTGCGCCCTGTTGCCGTACTTGAGCTTCACCGTCCTGGCGCCGCTCGCTAGCGCCAACAACTGGTGGCCCAAGCAGATCCCAAAGATCGGCAACTCCTCGTGCGTGGCCATGATCTTGCGTAAGCTCTCGATCGTGCTGGAGCAGTGCGTGGGGTCCCCGGGCCCGTTGCTGATAAAGATTCCGTCAAACTTGGTGGCGATCTTTTCAAGGTCATAGTCGTAGGGGAACACCGTGAGCGACGCGCCGCGCTGCACCATGCATCGCAAGATATTCTCCTTGGCGCCGCAGTCGTACACCGCAATGTGCACGCCCCTATCGTATTTCGCGGGACAGGGGACGTGGAACGGGGCTTTTGTTGATACTTTATGCACCAAGTGTACGAAATCGGGGTCCTCGAAAGCAGCGTCCTCATCGGCGTCGTACTCCTCGCCCACCGTGATCTTGGCGAGGGAAGAGCCGTTCTCACGGAGGTATGTCACCAACTGCCTCGTGTCGACGCCCGAGATGGCGGCCACGCCGGACCGCTGGCACCATTGCTGCAACGACTCCACGGCGGTCCAGTGCGAATACTCTAATGCGGCGTCGGCCACGACTATCCCGATACACTGGATCTGCTTGCTCTCCATGTACTTTAGCAAGTTGAACTCGTCCTTTTCCGTGGACGAGGGCACGCCATAGTTCCCAATCAACGGCTGGGTGAAGCACAAGATCTGGCCCTTGTATGACGGATCAGACATCGACTCGGGATAGCCCACGAGCGAGGTGGTGAACACGGCCTCGCCGCTGACGTTCTTGTTGGCGCCGAACGAGTAGCCGCTGAACACGGGCCCGTTCTTGATGGTCAAGGTGGCGCGATCGAGCTTTGAGGTTGAGGCTGCAGCCGCCGCCGAGGCCAATGTGCGTATACGGTAGGGCCGAGCGCATCCTAGCCTGAATGCGGGCAATGCTGTGAGTGAACGGAACATGACGATGCGTTGGGAGACTGATAAATTTTTTTCTTCTTCTGATTGTGGATCGCGGCTATGGGAATTTCCCGTTTGGGAATGAGTCACTTTACCGCGTCACGTTTTTCGCAGCCACGGGAGCATGCTGAGCATTGTTTGATTAAGCATGTCTAGTGTCGCAATAAGGTACATGTGAGCCGGTAGTAACTATCGTACTAACCAGTCATGTTAGAAATCATGTTGACAATCATGGACCGGCCATGCTAACCATCATGAACCAGCCATGTAGACAGTCATCTTAGCCATGTACCATCATAGTAACCAGTCATGTCAACCATCATGTTGACTATCATAGTAACCAGTCATGTCAACCATCATGTTGACCATCGTAGTAGCCAGTCATGTCAACCATCATATTGAATAGTCATGTCAACCATCATGCTGACTTAATATGTTGACTGACCATGTTGACTAACCATGTTAACTAGCCATCTTCTTTTGTCGTGCTCACCACATGTTAATTAGTCATATAGTAACCAGGCATGCTAACCATCATGAACCAGCCATGTAGACAGTCATCTTAGCCATGTACCATCATAGTAACCAGTCATGTCAACCATCATGTTGACTATCATAGTAACCAGTCATGTCAACCATCATGTTGACCATCGTAGTAGCCAGTCATGTCAACCATCATATTGAATAGTCATGTCAACCATCATGCTGACTTAATATGTTGACTGACCATGTTGACTAACCATGTTAACTAGCCATCTTCTTTTGTCGTGCTCACCACATGCTAATTAGTCATATAGTAACCAGGCATGTCAACCATCATGAACCAGCCATGTAGACAGTCATCTTAGCCATGTACCATCATAGTAACCAGTCATGTCAACCATCATGTTGACTATCATAGTAACCAGTCATGTCAACCATCATGTTGACCATCGTAGTAGCCAGTCATGTCAACCATCATATTGAATAGTCATGTCAACCATCATGCTGACTTAATATGTTGACTGACCATGTTGACTAACCATGTTAACTAGCCATCTTCTTTTGTCGTGCTCACCACATGCTAATTAGTCATATAGTAACCAGGCATGTCAACCATCATGTTGACCAGTCATGTAGACAGTCATCTTAGCCATGTACCATCATAGTAACCAGTCATGTCAACCATCATGTTGACTATCATAGTAACCAGTCATGTTGACCATCATAGTACCCAGTCATCTCAATCGACCATGCTAATTTTTATGTTTATGACGATAACCGCCATGCCAGTCGTGTTGGCCCTGTTCATCATGCCCACCAATCATCTCAAATCATGTCTCACCCACCACCACAGGCACATCGAGCTTGATGATATTATCGGCAAACTCGTTCTGCTCTCCGCCGCTGCCCTTGAACTTGATAATCACTTGGAGGCAGTACGACCGTCCAATCATGCAGTTCTGGAAACTGGTGATCAAGTTGATATTGTGGCGGTTGATAACGTGGAGCGGCACCTCCATCTCCCGCACCCACTCCATCCGCGCCGTCCCCGGTTTCACGCACATCTGCCACGCCGCCTCCGAGTTGAGGAGGTCCGCGTGCGTGTGCAGCGTGAGCAGCTGGTAAAACTCCTTCACGGTGTCCTTCTTCACCGTCAAAGTTTTCACCGCTTGGAGGTAGAGGTATGCGTCGCGCGCAATGAATATGTCGCTCTCCTTGAGGAACTTGCGGTACCCAAATGTCTTATCCTTGATCTCCTGCAAATTCTGGCGCGTAATCTCCGCCACGTCGTTATTGCTCTCGTTTGACCGGCGGCAGTTGGTGTAGAAGAAATCGTACCCGAGCCGAAACGGGATCGGGTAGTCGCTGCGGTACGACCAGCATACCACGTTGATATCCACCAGGCTGATCTGCGGGGGCTTGATGGTGGGGTCGGCCGGATCGAAATGCAAACGGACCTTTACGGATTTTAACGTGTCACTACCGGGATCGTTATAGTCGATGGATGAGTCGGTAGCGGTGGTAGACACTGGCCGTAGCAACGTCGCATCGAGCGACTGCGTGCCTGCGGGCGTCGGCATCGACGTGACCCTCGTCAAGGGCGCATTGTCACCGCCTCCCCGGTTATACCGCATAAGCAACTTGGCCAGCGCATACTGCACGGGCTTTGAGGGGGGGCGCACCTTCATCACCACCTGGCCAAGCTTGATAAGCGACGAAAGGATCATCTTCTTTTTGCGGCCGAATACTGCTACCGGTACGTGCGTGCAGAACATGAACTCGTCTTCGTGGTATGCGCACGGAGCCTTGTCCTTGTCGCGAAAATACTCTCCACCCGGCCCGCTTGACATATGTTTCAACTTTAGCTCGCTGCTCTTGCTGAGACTGTCGTGGCATATCTTGTGCTCGATCTCGCGCTCTACAAACTTGTCATAGTACTCAAACATCTTCCACGTCTCGAGGTTCTGGTACTCTCTGCGGAACCCCGAAGCGAGATCAGCGCCCCACCCACCGAAAAAGTCCTGGACCAACCCCAGTTTCGGCGATTTGGGGACAAACTTTAGGAAAAACTGGTTGCTGCGCGAGATGACATAGTCCTTCAAGTGGTCGCACGCATTGATCTCGCGCTCTGAAAAGTCGCCGCGGTCCTGCGGATTGGTCTTGTCGATGATTTTAGCCTCAATCGTGTAGCTGATGCTGGTATCGGAAAAGCCATAGTCTTTTGTGACCAAGGGGGTCCCGCGATTGTTGAGGAAGCCGTAGCCCAACAGCTTGTTGATCTGGATAGACTCGCCGCGGCTGAAAAAACAGGTCTTGTCGACGCCGAACGAGGGCGGCGGCAAGATGTGTGCGGGACAGCGGTGCACACACGCATTGTCCAAGAGCACGTCGGGGAACTTGAACATGAAAAACTTTTTGTAGCGGGTGTGCGGCGCGAGAACGCGCTCGTTGGGCAATCCCAAGATACAGCCGTCACTCGCATCGGCAGTGTACGCCTCGTACTCGATCCCGGCGCTATTGGGGATGTGCGCATACCCGTAGGAAGCGTTCAAGTCGTACATCTTGACAAACTTTTTGATCCATATGCGGCGATAGCGGGACAGTTCCAAAAAGCCGTTTGCGTGTGCCTCGTCGCGCTCGGCGTGCTTGATGGTGCCGTCGAGCGAGACCATGAACAAGCCGAACTCGACCGGCCTGTCGCTAGTGTTGGATATGATGATGTAGCCGCTAACAATGTCGCCACAGGTATACTCCTTGAGCCTGGTTTCGAGGTCGTTGGGCACGTTAGCCTCGGGGATCCGTTTGGTGACGTAGATCTGCACGTCCAACAGGGGATTATGGACCTTGGCGAGCTTGTCGATGTTGTCTAGCGGAGACGCGCCCACCAACTCCAGGGGCGACGAGACGCGGAGCGGATCAAAGTCGCGGTGCGGGAGGGAATTGAGGTTCGCGGGATGGTCGGGCAGAAAAGAAGTGTGGTTCCGCTGAGTTCCCGCCAAGTCGGCTTGGGCGGCATAGCCCGGGGCCAGGCGCGAGGGCAGCAGCAGGGACGGGGCATAGAGGGGCGGGCTGATGGAAAGATTCTCGCTAAACTGGGAGTCGTCGCGGCGCAAAATGGCCTGGAACATCTGGAAGGAGGGCAAGAGGTCAAAGTACTCTGTTTGAGTCTGAGACACGATAGACGTCAATGCGGGAGAAGAGGAGTTTGAGAGTTTATCAATGTGTCGCTGCTGGTCCAGCGAGGGGACGTACGGGGCAGGAACGCGGGGCCGATCGGGGTCCGAGTCAGTGGGGGGGGAAGGGTCTTCTTGGTACGAGGGCGGGTCAGTGTTCGAAGCATTGTGGAAGAGGCGGTGGATCTTGCTGTGCATTGAGCTGGCCCGCAAGGACGGCACCGGAGAAAGGCAAGCTTTTTTTCTTCCCCAGACAATGCGATGTGGTGAGTCTTTTTTCCAGGGATCCTGCGGATTAGCCGTGGTTAGTTAGGGGTGAATCGGCGATAGGTAGGGTGGTATCTAGTGATGGTTAGGGTGGTATTTAGTGATGGTAGGGCTGATGGGTGATGGTAGGGCTGATGGGTGTTGGTAGGGCTGTAATGGGTGATGGTAGGGCGGCACTTGGTGATGGTGGTACCAGGGATTAATTACAGTTTCATTCGCTCTTTACTTATTATCTACTTAGCCACAGATTGTTACTGTTCCATCGTAATCAGACTGACATGCAAATCGAATTATTTATTGGTAATTTTCATTCTAAAGTCAACAACACGAGATCATCACGTTAAGATGGCAGAGTAACAACTATTGTGACGAACACACCCAAGGAATACGCCTGTTGGTTCAGGAACCACGGCCGGTCAAGGCCTATTTATCATCACGAGGCAGGGATTAACAGTCCCCGCCCACAGTAGACCGTCGTAAGTGTGGATAAGTCATCATTATAGTCAACAGGGGCATTCCTTCGGTGTGCTCATCGCTCACAAACACCATGCATCACGGCACAACACCACACACTCGTGCATCCCAGATATCAGACACGAAAAAGTTTCTCTTCAGACAAAAGTCAGATATATGCTTGTCTTCTTTTTTCAATCTCATCTTTTATTCTTGGTATTGATGACGAGCATTTGGTGTTTCGTTGAAAGCAAGGCTATTCTCGTTAGTAATTGGTCGTGGCAATACCCCATAGTATTTCAGAAAGGCATGAATGGTATTAAAATAGTTGTGTCATCAACGGGAATCCCGAAATTCTGACTCGTCATCTAGAATGATCATCATAAGTTGGGGGAGAATACGATACGTACTGTTTGCTAGCCAGTTCACCAATTGATTCGATCACTAGGGTAGTCAAGTGTGTCACTAAAGTGGTTGACCAACAGCCACCCACTCGAGTGACAAAGTTGATTATCTAGCGATTCATCCATCTGCTGCGAAAATTAGTATCAGATTGACATTTGAAAAGCACGAGATCCGCTTTTACTGTAATGTCAGTTGTGACGGGTTTCTGAGGCCCGCCAATTAATGCATTGTCACTCACAAGATATTCAGTGCCCAGTGCAGTATTTCCTCCTAGTGTAAAAGGGATATGGCTTTGAGAGGGGCAACATACCTAGAGAGGCGTTAGTCGAGTGTTGAAAGGAGAAGCACACCATATCTGTCAATCAGTCAATTTGCAAAAACTTGTACATCACGAGTATCAGCCAGTAATTCCAGCTTTGTTTTTGTATAGTCATCATCTAGACAGATTAGGATGGAGTCGACACGACATACCATTCGCGCAATGCGTAAAAGCCATTCTACGCATTTCAATTGTAGTGGCAATTGGTGGTGATGGTGGGTCAAAACACTTTGACGGTTAGTAGTGAGGCTTGCAGGAAACCGATACTGCCATCGTCAGGAGGTAATAACGCTGTGATCATTCTGAAAAGTCACAAACTCTAGTTTGATTTGATTATTTGGATCATCAGTGTATGGCGGTCTGTATCGGCCGATTGTTGTAGTGTACATACTCATTTCACGCACTTCCCCACTAGAGGGAAACAGAGTGTGTTTATACAAGCGTTACACGGGGTGGGTGAAAAGTTTTTTTATCCAGGCTTTTTGGGCGTTGCCGGGTAATCGTTTATACACAGGAATAGGGTTAATGGCTGCGAAATTTGGCGATCCTCACATGGCTACTTATTGTGCGGACCGGGATTGCCGGGACCTGGTCCTGGTCCGGGGAACGCATTACCGTATGGCTGAGCATGCGGCATGAAGTTCATGGGCGGCATCCCCATCGGCATCATCGGCATCCCGGGAGGCGGACCGGGGAACTGTACCGGCATCCCGTACGGCCCCTCCACTCTCTGTCGCTTGGCGTCCGCATCCGACCCAAAGTCACCGCCGAGCCGCTTATTGTTTGTATTCTGATCACTATCGTTGGGATCAGAGATCCCGAGCGTTTGCGCCTTTTCCCGGGTATACTGCTCGAGCAGGACTTCAAGCTCGGTACACGGTATGAGCGTGTCGAGGAACACGTCTTGTTTCCCGCAATTGGGACAGTGGAAGTCGTTGTCGATAAGCACCTGCTCGAGCTCGCACTGTATATAGCAATAGTTGCTCATTTTGTCTAGTCGCGACGGTTCCTGGCAGCACAGCGTCATCACTATAGGTTTTGCTAGGAGTTTGTGGCTGGTAGACGGTAGCGGATTCAAAAACTGCAGTTGGCCCTCCGTCTGCGCACACTGCACGATCTGCATCTCGAAGTCCTGTTTCGCCTTTGCGGCCGCGTTCTGCTGCTTCTCCTGGTAGCTGGCCCACGTCCTGCTATCGGCCAATGCAATAGCATAGTCGCCGTCGTCCGTTATGAGCACGGCGTTCCCGTCCTTATCGACAATGTCGCCGTGCTCGTTCTTTTGCAAGCCGTGTTCCTCCATCAGAGACTCCACGTCGTCCTTGGATATCGTTTTGAGAAACAGTTTCGGAATACCGGTGGTGCGCATAATCTTTTTGCCTTCGAACGTGGGGTCATTGTTGGTCGGGCAATTCTTGATCCAGTGGTCCTTCTTGCCGCACCGGTAGCAGATATACCCTGGAGGCGGCAAGTCTTCGGCCAGCGTGCCCGCATTCGCGCCTGTGCCGGGCCGCGCCGATGGCCGGTTGTAGATTGCCTTGTGGGTGGCCAACTCGTCCTGGGTCTGTGCCCAGACGTTCAGCTGGTTCTCAAACATGAGCTTGATGCGGTCCTCCTCGGAGATGGAGTCGTCCTGTAGTCTCGGGTCCGTGCGGGCCACAGGCGCCAGTGCCAGCACGGGATTGTGGAGAAGCTTTCGGTTTATCCTGGGCTTTCCCGTGACGTAGCGAGACGCATTGCCGAACCTGCTCTTGGGATTTGCAGGAGAGCGTTTCGCCAACACAAAGGAGGAGCGGGGCACGCTGTCCTGGTCGAGGTCGTACTCCACGTCCGGCAGCTCTGAATGGAAGAGGGTGAGCGTAAAGTCGTGGCCCGTCCCTAAATGGTTTTCCAAGATGATCTCGCGCTTCAAGTCAAAGACAGATATCGCGGTGCCGTCAAAGTGCACGACCAGCCGGTTCTTCTGGTGAAGGAACTTGTAGAAGACGATCGATGACATGGATTCGTAGAGAGTGTAGTTACTCCGAGACCGTAGTTAGTTCCAGACTGTACTTCGAGACTATACTTCGAGACTGTGGTTAGTTCCAGACCGTAGTTAGTTCCAGGCTGTACTTCGAGACAGTAGTCACTCCGAGACTGTAGTTAGTTCCAGACTGTACTTCGAGACTGTACTTCGAGACTGTACTTCGAGACTGTAGTTAGTTCCAGACTGTGGTTAGTTCCAGACTGTACTTCGAGACTGTACTTCGAGACTGTACTTCGAGACTGTACTTCGAGACTGTACTTCGAGACTGTAGTTAGTTCCAGACTGTGGTTAGTTCCAGACTGTGGTTCCTTCGAGACTGTACTTCGAGACTGTACTTCGAGACTGTAGTTAGTTCCAGACTGTACTTCGAGACTATACTTCGAGACTGTGGTTAGTTCCAGACCGTAGTTAGTTCCAGGCTGTACTTCGAGACAGTAGTCACTCCGAGACTGTAGTTAGTTCCAGACTGTGGTTAGTTCGAGACTGTAGTTACTTTAAAGCTAACTCAGCTTGAGATGCCGATTAGGTAATCGAAAGGGTACCTCTGAAAAAAGCACTACTGCTACCAAGACAACACCACTCCTACTACATGAAGGTCGCATATGCCGCTTCAGTGCTCCAAGGCCAGAAGCTGCGGCTACGCCAGCACCACATCTACCTTCCCTTGAAGTACGATTCGTCTGCGCAGTCTCCTCATTCCACAAGCACCGAATCACCTGTTCCGTCACCCTCATCGGACTCCTTCCAGCACTCTCTCGCGGTGCGTGGCTTCATTGTCCCCCTAAACCTGGGCCCCATCGACTACGTCGCATGCGAAATCAACGCACGGCTCTCGACCGTTCAATTGACCCCGGTCGCGTTCTCCCTGCTTCTCCCGCTCCGCTCCTTGCTGCTCCACTTGAAAGCTCCCGTCGCGTCCGAACACTGCGTGTCCTTGGCCTATTCTCCTCCCTCTACTGACGACACATCACCTGCCGTAGACGGCTTGCTCGTGCTAGACCTTATCGATGCTGACTACTTGTTTGTCTCCGTCATCTTCCGGCTCTCGGACTTTATCGTCTCCCCCACCGCCAGGTCCTTTGATTTGGACTATTTCCACGATTGGGGCAATATCTCGGTCCCCTACTCCTTCGAAATCACTTCTCCGCCCTTTACCTTGATCGCATTGGATCCGTCCAATTTGCTCGTCTCGTTGCACGACGGCTGCTCCCTCCATTTCCGTCGCAGCCTGCCCCTATCCGACTTTGACATTTTCAACTTTACAGATACGCTGCAACTGCTCCCGTTGTTTTCCTCGTGGCTCGGGCTCAGGTCTCGCTCCCGCAATATCGTCGTCCGTGGCATCCTGTCCGCCGCAACCGTCGACGCCGTCGCTCTCGCCGACGGCCTCGTCGCTTCACTCTCGTCGAGCAAGCAGTTGACAATCTGGAACATCCACTCTCACCAGCCGGCGATCCTGCCCCTAGAGTTGAATGCAGACGCAGACACTGCTACGTGGTTGCCCGCAGCGCCTGGCCGCTACTTGTTTCCCTTTGTCGCAGACTCTATTCAGTACGTGGCATTGCACTACATTGACGATTGCGCCGGCCGTGACGGCAATAGCTACCGCATCAAAACTTTCAGAATCGATCATGATGCTAACCGTGTCGTCGCATGCGTGGAAACGCCATTCAGTTTCCTGCTCGAGTTCCCGTCCGATCCGCACCGACTCGGTCACGAACCGCTCTGGATCATCCACAGCTTTCTGGTGGTCCCCACACAGGACAGGCTAGTGTACAAGGTCTTGTGGAAGTCGCATGTCTCGAGCGTGCTCGCAGAATACACCGTGGACGCCGTGTCGGGCCGTCTAGTGGACTCGTGCCGCTCATTGCTAACAGACCGCTACGTCGCCGACGAATGGGTCAGCAGTCGTGACGAATCCTACTACAAACGGCGCGTCCTCTGTAGCGGCGCCTATGAGCCCCGCGTAGTGCTTGCTGCGCTCAACGTCGTCCGCGAACACGGCAAATTGGCCCCGGCAGACCCGAAAAGGAGTGTTCGCGACAATGCCGTAGACACCGTCGTCCAGCTCGCCAGCCAGTTTCTGGGCACGCACGCGCTCTGGTTCAAGGTCTACTCCTTGTGCGAGGAGTTTGCGCTCGCGGGCGAGCTGGCGTTGCTGTTTGCCTCGCTACTGCCCCAGCAAACAATAGTGCTCGAGGCGAACGGCTACGCGTTTATACGGCCGCTCCACTATTATCAGCTGCTAGCACACTCTGACGAGAACACTAGCGAAAAATTGGTCGTGTCCCTTCTAGACCTGGTGAGTGAGTCGCTCAGCCTAAAGACGAGACACAAGTTGGATGCGGCGCTTCGTGCAGCTTCGCTCGATACGGAGCTGGATGCGACTCTGCTCTACACAGCCCACTTGGCCACGCGCATACTGTCGGACCAAGTGCAGGCATACGTGCTGGCGCTCGAATCTATCCCGAACGTGATGCAGACTATCGACTCCTTGTTAATACCCAGGGAAACTGTGCCCAGTATTCTGGTGCTGCGGGCCCGCCTCGCCGACCTTACCAGGGCCCGCGCAATTTCAGTGTTTTGCGGGATCCAGGCAGAGCACCAGCGCCATTTGTCCAACCTCGCGGTGCTCCTCCTCTTGTGCGACGTTAATCCTACCATCGTTCTGCTATTAAGCCGGACGGCACGGGTGTTGCGCGCATACGAAACCCTCACCACCGTCCTCAATACCTGCTTCAAGCTGGCCGAGCCCAATGCCCAGCTCGAAACCAAGAATATCAACTGCACCAGCTACTCGCTCTTGTGGCCGTGCCTCGAAAAGTTCCAGCCGCACATTATTGACTTGGTGCGGAATGACCAGCTAAAAGAGGCGTACGACTCGCTCTTTGCATACGTGTGCCCATCCGCCAAGCACCTGGACTTTGCGATAGATGCGGTTCTAGAGCTCTTGCGGAGAAGAGAGTCGTACTATATCGAGCAAAACCTCATTGTGGCTCTAGACTCGGAAGGCATTGCTGAACAGTTCTTGATGGGGCTCGTCCACTTGTACAATAACAATCTGGCGAAATTCTCCAGCGTGTTCCACGATAATGTCCGGGCGTTCTTGCATCACGACTGGACGGTGCTAGAGGCCAAGTTCCGGTCGAGTCTAGGCGACCGTGCCAGCATAGATTCGTTACTAGACGCAATCTTTTCTCGGCATGATGATTATGAATTCGGGGCGGCCCAGTACTATCACGCCCTATCGCAAGTCGCTTACGCCCAGTCAAAGCTGAGCCGACGCCACTTGCACCACACAAAGTACATTACGCCGACGTCGGTGAAATCGGTGCAGAGCGTGCTGGAATCGCAGCTCGACTTTGTGCGTGCGGCTCTCCGGTTTACAGAACAGGCGCTCGACAGCATGCACAGGGCAACGGCCGAGTCCGCGAGCCGCCGCGACACTATTGACTCTTATCGCGTCAAGATCATTGAATACGCCACCTACTTGAACGAATGGGACCTTGCGTCGTCCACTATTGCCGCGCTAGACGATTCCAAAAGCACTAGTGTATACGATTTCGGCGCCATGTTCCGGGCCTACATACAAAAGCTTGTGGAGACGCTGAACGTGTCGCAGTTGTTTGAAGCGGCCGGGCTGCACCTCTATCGCAAGCACTATTCGCACGTGGACCAAATCTTGCTAGACTTGGCCAATAGCGAGCTCACGCTCTCCAACCTGTTGCGCATATACAAGTACCTCTATGCGTGGCGGCTCTTTGGGGCGCTGCAGCAGTATTCCAAGCTCGGCGACACGCGCGGGGCCGTGGAGGCCTTGTACATTTTCATCACGCGTTTCAAGAGCGAGCACGGCGACTTGAGCTCGTTCAAGGCGCATACCGTGGAGGACGTGGCGCAGTATCGCCTCAAGATCCTCGAATTGTACATGATTATCCTCAACTGCATCAAGGCGTATGCTGACGAGAGCGATCAGTGGATCATGGCTCCTAGCAGCGAGGGCGGTATGCGGTTGTTGACGAGAGCAGAATTGGAGGTGGAGTACCATACTTGGCTCCAGGTGTTGCTGGAAGATATGCGTGACGAGTTTTAGTAGCGCGACAGGGTCTACTAGTATTTACATTGTAGTATCAACTGTACCAACATGATGCACCATTCGGGGTCTCACCCGATGTTGGCCTTGGTATTGCCCAGCCCCTTGGGATGATCGTCTTTCCAGTCGTCCCAGCGGCGGGCCTCCTGCTCCTCGTCCGAGTCCAAAGCGTCCGAGTCGTCGTGGCGGGTGTCTGGCACTGCGGGCGCGGCCATCTTGCCGTTTGCCAACTCATAGTCCAAGTACTGTTCCACCAGCATCGAGGGAAGGACCTGGCCGGTGCCCATGACCTTGGCCTTTATTTGCTCTCTGTTGCTGGTGATGGTGAAGGGACGCAAGATCTTGCCCTGGGGGGACACCAAGTCTGACGCGGTGGCGAGGTGGGGCGGGACCGGTCGTGATTCTAGGCGCGTAGTGTATCCGGAGTCATTTGGGGCAACCGATTGCCGCGAATCCTCTGTAATTGACGCTGGCGGCGGCAGACTATTGGGAGGTCTTCTTTGCAAGACATCCATCTCCATGGTGACAAGCTCTAGCGCGGAGAAAGCCTGTAGCGAATGCAAAGTCAACTGATCACGGAAAATGCGTGCCACCACCTCCTCGTCAAGCTGCAGGTAAATATCGGACGTGTCGTCGTCGTTTTCTCCGTGTTTCTCATAGTATTCGTCCAAGATTGCGAGCTGGGACAGTAGTTGCTTTTGCGACTTGTAGTTGTCGATTTTAGCCTGTCGGGTGGCCTGGGCGGACCCCTCATGTGCTCTCAATTCCTCAGTAGTGGGGGGGTCTGAGAGGGACAGGAGACGACGGGCCTGTTCTTTCAGCAAGACACCATGGTCGTTCAAGGACCACAAGAAGGCGCAGTAAGATTTCTGGGCCCGGCGCAAGTTGTAGAGTTTGTGAGCAAAGAGATCGTCGGGAGGCAAGGTACCGCGTGGATCTGTGAGCAACCGCGAGTAAATCTGGCCGAGGTAGAAGGCGATGTTCAAGAACGGCAAAGCCCTGACGCTGATCTCGGCCACCGGCTCTGTGGCACTGAACAAGTCGAGGGAGATGGCATTGTCGGCGATGATTGCAAATTCGCGGTAGAGACGGAAGAGAACAGCCTGAAAGGCGGGCAGATCGGGCCGTTTCGCGGAAACCGGGCCGGTGCCGTGGTCCACGTGCCACCAGCGGACTATGGCGTTCCTATAGCGTCTAGCCACCGAAAGTGGTCCGTGGACCGTGTCGGGCGCTGATTCTGACATTTTATAGAGAGGTCTTGGTTCAGTAGTCAAGGAAAAAAATAGACGGAGTCAGACCACACCACCCGATGAGCACGCCCGCGTACTACGAGCTCTACCGCCGGCTGACGATCGGCGTCACCTTGACCGACGCCATCGACACGCTCATCACCGACCAGAAGATCCAGCCGCAGTTGGCCATGAAGATCTTGAACAACTTTGACCGCATCGTCTCCGACAACCTCCGCTCCGACGCCAGCACCGCCAAGTCCCGGCTCACCTTCAAGGGCGACTTGGACACCTACCGCTTCTGCGACGACGTCTGGACCTTCATCATCAAGAACGTCGCCATCAAGATGACCGACGTCACCGGCGACAGCACCTCCATGGCGGGCGCCGACACGGAGGTCACCGTCGACCGCTTCAAGATTGTGGCGTGCAACTCTCGCAAGGCGTCTGATATGTAGGGGGTTGTAGTGGGGGGGTTGTATGTGAAGACTTCACTGAGGTCTGATATCTAGTGTACCAAGTCCCGAAGTGCCTGGTGCGTTTCCAAGCCTACTTCAAGGCTGGCCTGAAGTAGTGCGCAGAGCCTTGATACAATCATTTAGAGTGACATAACTTGCAAGTGAAGTCGACTTGTGTTTTAAAATAAGAGTGACATGCCTACGATCAAAGTAGACATGACTGTCAATCTTGATGCAATCAAATGACTTTCAATCTAACATGACTTGTAATTTAAAATGACTTCTAATCTAAAATGACTTCCAATCAAATGACTTTCTATCTTAAGTGACATCTAATCTGAAATGACTTCCCGTATGAAATGACTTTCAATCTAAATGACTTTATCTCTTAAGTGACATCTAATCTGAAATGACTTCCCGTATGAAATGACTTTCAATCTAAATGACTTTATATCTTAAGTGACATCTAATCTGAAATGACTTCCCGTATGAAATGACTTTCAATCTAATATGACTTGTAATTTAAAATGAATCCTACTCTAAAATGACTTCCAATCCAATGACTTTCTATCTGAATTGACTTCCCGTATGAAATGACTTTCAATCTGAGAGGACTTCCCATCTAATATGACTTCTACTCTAAAATGACTTCCAATCTAAATGACTTTCCATCTGAAGTGACATCTAATCTGAAATGACTTCCCGTCTGATACGACTTTTAATCTGAATTGACTTCCCGTATGAAATGCCTCCAATCTGAAAGGACTTCCCATCTAATATGACTTATCTAAATGACTTTCTATCTTAAGTGACATCTAATCTGAAATGACTTCCCGTATGAAATGACTTTCAATCTAATATGACTTGTAATTTAAAATGACTTCTACTCTAAAATGACTTCCAATCCAATGACTTTCTATCTGAATTGACTTCCCGTATGAAATGACTTTCAATCTGAGAGGACTTCCCATCTAATATGACTTCTACTCTAAAATGACTTCCAATCTAAA
>JAKTSS010000016.1:0-62569 GCA_030580355.1 Debaryomycetaceae sp. yHKB357 | reverse complement strand
CCCCGGAAATCGCCGTCTTCAACACCGATCCCGCCAGCAACAAGGATTTCCACATTAAGCCGCTCGACACGCACAACTTGCAGCGCCCGGAAACCGTCGAGTCCCTCTTTTACTTGTACCGCATCACGGGCGACCAGAAGTGGCGCGACTATGGCTGGGAAATCTTTGAGGCCTTTGTCAAGCATACCCGCGTGGTGGCTCCGGACGGCTCGGTAGGATACACCCTGGTCGATAAAGTCGACCAGCTCGCGCCCCTGTACCGCGACAATACCGAGCTGTTTTGGTGGGCGGAAACGCTAAAGTACTTGTACTTGCTCTTTGACGACTCGAACAAGGTCCCCTTGGACCAGTACGTCTTTAACACGGAAGCTCATCCGCTCCCGCGGTTCCGCGATGACAGGTTTGTCCACGAATGGACGGCCGGTGCCAACGATGGCGAGTAGTGTGGGGCACGTCTATTTATTGTAAAATTAACTGCTGGAATTTTGTAGTTTGCGCTAGTGTCGAAGCTTGAGCTGTGAAGGTTGGCACCGTGCAAATTAGTGCTCTGGGATTTCTTCTTGTCGACGCTTTTTAACTTTAGTGGCAGTATGGATCGAGAGCTCCCTACCGTTCGCTAGAGGTATATGCTAATCATCTAGGCCCTGCCACCAATCGAGCACCTGTTTCGCCGCATTGTTTTTTCAAAACTTGTACTCTCACCGAGAAACACACTGGTTGCTCGGCAAATGGCCTGGATACCACCTTTTTCCCCATTGGTCACCGAACTGTGAAACATTATTCGGTGAAGTAGTCTCTGAGATCTGTACGGGCACAACCCTTGATGGGTAACTATTTCTATGAACCGCCTCAGATCCGTAACCATTCGTGTGTTATCGTCCGGCACGACCATTTGCGCCTTGCGGGCCTGTTGTTTCAAATAATTCGTCCGTGGCCCGCGCGGAAGGTTACTCCGTCTACTCAACGCCCGGGACATTGGCGCGACCAAGCCTTACATCATAAGGCGAGCCCAAGGTCGTTCCCCGCAAATGCATCATATGATGCGCCTCCCAAAAGTCGAATTGGACCTTGAAGGAGCAGTAGAAACTTGAGACCCTTGAGCGCCATATTCACCGCCCGCATCATTCTTGCACGGCACTTCACTTGGACCGAAAAGCCAGTGTTACTTTTCTGTTTCAGCTCACGCCTAATGGTTTTCCATTTTTATCATTGGGTGACGCTAAACAGGCCAAGTTGCGTGACGCTACGGAGAGTTCGTCGCATGTCGTTGCAAGCGGAAGCTCGGTCACGTCCAAAGGAATCTCCTCACATGATACAACAAGAGCGTGGCCAAATACTTTTTCACAGGCGTATCTTGCTACAAAACCCAACCACAAGAGCTCCTGATGGACTTGACGCATGGAATAATGGTTATTGTTTGCGCCATCTGATCGCAGGGTATATCTTATTGCAATATCTACTTTTTGCTCTTGAACTCCCGGAGAATCTCTCTTCATTTCTCTACAGATGCGGCTTGTGTGTGTGATCTTGCAATGCGTCTTGTCAATCACTCTCGTGCGCTCCCACAGGGAAGTATTGTCGTGGGCATACACCCCTGAACTGCTTTTGAAGGCCGCGGATGAGAGCATCCAGGCTGAAAAACAACTCTTTGACTCAATCGCCGCCGCCAAGACACCAACATTTGACCTGGTCTTGTATCCCTACGCAAAGTTTAAGAACGATGCCATGGAAATGTCCCAGCGCATGTCACTCTTACTGAATGTGTCGCCAGACGAGAAGATTCGTGAGGCTGCAATCAAAGCCGTGGAATTGATCAATGAAAGCCATGTCAAACAAAGTATGCGCACGGATGTGTACGAGGTTTTCGTCCGTTTAAACGCCTCGGTCTATCAAGGTGAAATCAATGTCACTGATTCAGAACCGAATCGATACCTTGAATTGATTTTAGGCGGATACATTATGGACGGCATGGACCTTGACCCCGAAAGTCGCGTCAAATTGCAGCAGCTTGAACTTGAGTTGGCTCAACTCTCTTCCCAGTTTATTCAAAATTTGAGCAAGGAATCGAGTTATTTGCTCTTCTCCCCACCAGAATTGGATGGAATCTCGAGAGACCTTGTTGACTCCTTTGAAAAAGTGAATGGCCAGCTTAAAGTAACCTCCAATAATATCCACTATTTCCCACTCATGAAGTATGCCAAGAGCCAGGAAACTCGGCGAAGAACTTTCATGTGGGATGTAAACCGTTGCTTCGAAAACGAGGAAGTGTTGAGAAAGTTGATCGAAAAGCGGTACCAGCTCGCAAAGATCCTTGGTTATGATAGCTACGCTGAGTATGCTTTGGAAGGGTGCTTAGCCCAAACCAAAGAGAATGTGATGCTGTTTTTGGACGATCTCAAGAAACGGTTGGGACCATTGGGGGTGAAGGAAATGCGTTTGTTGCAACAGTTGAAGAACAAAGAGCTACGAGAATCAGGTCAGCCCCCTCAAAGCGAATTCTTCTTATGGGAAATTGATTATTACCACCAAATTATGTTGAAAGAGTCTTTCCAAGTAGATCATGAATTGATCTCCGAGTACTTTCCCCTCAACAAGACCCTCTTTGGTGTCTTCCAGATTTATGAGAATTTGTTTGACTTGAGCTTTGTCGAAGTTGTTGATGCAGGCCCGGATAAGAAGTGGCACGAAGACGTGCGGATTTTTGAAATGTTTACTAATGCGCTGACGAGCATGGATTATGCGGGTACAATTTACTTTGACTTGCATCCACGTGAAGGAAAGTTTGGTCACGCTGCAAACTTTGCATTAAGGCCGGGGTTTATCAAACCAGATGGAACCAGACAGAGGCCAAGCACTGCATTGGTGTGCAATTTTTCAAAAGCAATGAATGGTAACCCCTCCTTGCTTAGGCACAGTGAAGTGGAGACGCTTTCGCACGAGATGGGACATGCCGTTCACGATATCCTCAGTGAGACAAGGTATGCCATTTTTCATGGGAACAGCTTGGAATCTGATGCCGAAGAGATGAGTGCTCAAGTCTTCGAATTTTGGGCCTGGTCCCGGGATCAGCTCAAGCTGTTAAGCTCGCACTACAAAACAGGGGAGCCGCTCAGTGATGACTTGATCGACAAATTGATCGCTTCCAAGCATGTCATGGCAGGGATTATGAATTTGCGACAGTTGTTTTTTGCGTATCTTGACATGGCCTTCCACTCCATCTCAAGCGAGAAAGAATTAGCAGAGCTCAATATGGAGGCGGTTTCGATGAGATTGATGAGCGACCTTTTTTCCGCTTCCCTGGATGGTCGCACTTTCAAGCTCTACACTACTTTCAATCACATTGGCGAAGGGTATGAGAGCACATACTACGGTTATTTGTATTCTCTTGTGTATGCGACGGACATTTACCATACCTTGTTCAAAGAAAACCCGCTAAGTTCAGCGAACGGTGCGAAATTCCGCGATATCGTCTTGAAGAGAGGCAGTAGCCGTGACATGATGGGAAATTTGATCGAATTGTTGGGGAGACGTCCTACTTCAGCAGCTTTCATGCTCGAGAACTTTGGTTAGAGTACGGCCGTGGATGGGATATTATTTCGGAAGAACCCGCGTAATGTGAGTGGTTGCGTGTCATATTCGCGTAAGCTAGGATTCCACTGGTGGTGTTTGTTTTTATGTATCCTGATTGATAACTCGAAGAGAGTAAGCCGAATTGCTGTTATTTTCTAGTGAATCGATAAAACCTATACATCGGCTGCAAAATTGACGAAATCGCTCGTCAAACATAATTCGTCACCTCAATTGCATCAAAATACGATCATAGCGGGATGGATAAAGTGGAGAATTATGATGTAAGCCAAGTCTTGGTAGCGTTGTCCGGAAGCTGACTTTGACGTGAGCAGAGTTGATTTTTTGATATTTCTTGGCTAAAGTTGCAATTAACTGTAATCCATCAATAATCATGAATTATTTTGAAAAAGTATCTCCCAAGATATGCACTGCGGCATGCCCCAACTTCCATTGATTGTCGGTAAACAGGCGCAATGGCGATTCAAGTTACTATAATACGAGGTGTGAGCAAAAGTAAGAGAAAAGCGGGGGCTTATCCAAAATTATCGTCGTGGAGTGTCGTAAGCGATATATCTCAAGCAACGAAAACGCGAGTGAAGAGGAGGCGATGGATATTCTTGTCGGAGAATAGTGCCGAGACTGGCCAAATTATTTGGGTCCATGTGTGACGCTTAATGCTCTATTGCTTGACGAGAACGTTTTCGCCGCACAATAGATTGCAATTAAAAAAAGATAACAACGAAGCCTCATCCATCTTTGCGACGAAACAAATCACATGAATGCAGCAACATGATGTTTGAGGATTTGATGCGAAACGCAAAGACACGGACAAGCATACGCTCGGCAAGGCTTAATATAAAACAATATACAGTTTCTTCTTTCACTTAGCCCCACCTCAAGTATAATGCGTGTTTTACTCACGATACTGGCGAGTATACATATCGCTACCCTTGTCATCTCACAAAGTGAGCGCTTGGCGTGGGATGATGCACTGAAACAAATTTTGGATGAACATATGTGATTGCCGAGAGAGAAAAGTTGGCGTATGATGAGATAACCAAAAATGATATGTTACTGGTATTTGTCCCTCTTGTCGAATTCGCCAATGATTTCACCGCTCAAATCCAACAATTCATTCTTTTGAGCAATGTGTCTCCCGATGAGAAGGTACGGGAAGCTTCCTTGACAGCAAGAATACTGATTAGTGACAACCATATCCGACAGAGGTTGCGATCAGACGCCCATGGAGCCTTTGTGAGAACGCTCAGATGGGCCGCTGAGGGTGCGACCATCGCGCCCCAATTGGATCCGTATTTGAGCTTGATTTTGATTCGGTATCGGCAGGACGACCTCCCTCTTGAACCGAAGTCCCGCGACACCCTAAAAAAGCTTTGAGTCAAATTGAACCTTCTGTTGCCAAATTCATTGAACTGTCGTGGAAAGCGATGATGGAATATTGTTATCAGCTGAAGAGTTGGATAAGGTGCCCTCGAACACCGTAGGGGCGTTAAAAACGCGTGGCGATAACCTCAAAATCAAATACCTGGCTAAAGAGTACGAATCCATCATGGAACTCTCAACAAATGGAGAAACGCGACGTAAAGTATTCACAGGATTGGTGAACCGTTTCAAAAACAATAAGCCGATTTTGAAAGATATCATTGGATTGCGTCTCAAGTTTGCAACCATCTTTGGATCGCATTGGGGTACGCCTCCCAGAACAGTTTAGTCGGAGGAGGAGTTGCAGCTGCGCGTTTCTTGGATAATTTTAAGCGCGAGATTCAGCCTGGAAGCACCACGGGAATGAAAAAGTCGATAACTCTCAAGAGCAAGATGCCAAAAAAAGAGAGTAAAGTTGAGTTTGGAGAGCTTTACCTTTGGGATCTTGATTACTACCATCGCGTGATGCTAGACCAGAATGTTTTAATTGACCACGAAAATATAGCTCCGTTCTTTCCAGCGGAGAGAACAATAGGTCGCATGCTTAACATTTTTGGAGGTTTACTTGACGTGGAATTTATCCGCGCTCTGAGCCTACATAGCAACCAAGCATGGCACGAAGACGTTCGAATGTTCGGCGTATACAAGGATTTAGAGCGAACATCAACTTTCGCAGGAACCTTGTACCTCGCATGGCACGAACGCGGCGGAAGATCACAGATGTGGCTAGTTTTCCACTCGCACCCAGGTATATTGATCTTGAAGGGAACCGGCAGTCGCCCAGTGCAGCCTTGGTTTGCAACTTCCCAAAGCCATCAGGTGGCAAACCGGCTCTTTTGAAGGATAGCGAAATCGTGACGCTTTTTCGCGAGGTTGGACGTGCTATGCATCACCTCTCAAGTCAGAGGGAGTATGCGGCACTACACGGCGAGCCAGCTGAAGGAAACGCCACTGAAATCGTGCCGCACGGGGTTGAGTTTTGGGCTTGGTCTTCCCAAGTACTTAAAAAGCTAGGCTCACATTGTAAGACGAGAGCCGCTTGGAGATGAGTTGATTGATGATTTGATCGCTTCCAAGAATATTGATGGCGGAATAAAAAATTCGTATCACATGTTCTATGCATATCATAATATAGACTTGCATGCAATATCGAGCGATAGAAAACTCAAGAATTTTAACTTCGACGCCGTCTCAATATATTTGATGAGTGACTTGCTCAATGTGTTGTCAGGGTCGGAGGCGTATCGGCCTCAACTCGGATTTACCCACTTCGCTGGGCCATTGACAGCCACATATTACGGCCAATTCCTTTCAAAAGCGTATGCGGTGGATATTTTCGAGGCACTTTTCGAATAAGACCCAACGAGTACGGTGGATGGCCGAAAGTTCCGTGATACGGTCTTGGCGACAGGCAAGGGTCGAAACATGAAAAGTCTTTTGACGGAATTGTTAGGTAGACCTTCGAACTTGGATGCGTTCGTTAGGAAACCGAGCAGTTAGTGCTCGTCAGAAATGTGATGATTGTCAAATTCTTATTATGCTTAGAGCCTTTCCTTTCAAATTTTGGAAAAACGACATGATGCCAAATCTCTGTCCATGTTTCCCGCATTTTTCTCAACGACAGTAAACCCTCGGTATAAGCAAGCTCGTTATAGGAAATCACTAGCAAAATCCTTGTGCCTTGACCCCTGAACCCGAGCTAGTATGCAAGTAGTCCTAGAATCACGAGGAAGGAAATGCCTCGCAAAGATTATGATCTTGAGCGCCAAAGTCGTGTTGCTCATGTAGGAGAAATCTTGAATACCGAATTTTGCAGCATTGCTTGAAAAGCGCCGCAGAAGTCACGAGATATTGTTGCAGTTCAACGAGGTAGAACATACTGTGATCCTTAGTGTTGGAACTGAATGTTGATAACCCATACGAAATCTGGAACGCGACTATTCGGTGAATCAAGGAAGATATCAAATATTACAGCGGAGGTCGTGCTGCGTCAAAAGCGCAAATTGCTTGTTGAAAAGAATAGTCTGAGCCATGGCTAGAAGTCGACTTTATTTAACACATATTCGCCTCCGCACCGCCGCTCTCACGACTTTGTTTCTTAAGTAATGAAGCCCCAGACGACAAATGGTTCGAAACGATGGTTTGTAGTCGAGGATGTGTTGGTTCGGAGGCTAAAGGTGGGCAAGTTCAAGAATTTTCGCACATCCACCGGCAATCTATGCCAAATGCCATGAAGCTTGAATTTTTCACTCTAAAAAAACGTGTCAAATCTTTTATGAAGGGCGCATTCGATAACATCATGTTTCAGTATTAGCGAGTATATGCGGCTTGTGTGCGCTGTCCTACAATCTCTGATACGAACTACCTCTGATATATCCCGCTGCCTAGAAAAAACCGACGTGGCCACCTTTCTCTCGATAAACGTCCATTAGTGAGTTGTGTTATCATCGTAATGATTCACGCAGTGCATACAAAAAAAGCATACACTGATTATGTGCGCGACTTTTCGTCGAAAATGGCGCCAAGACTTGGTGGACTATGTCATTGCATACACGCCGTTTCATATTCTGCATTACCCGGAAACTTAATTATTGATACCTTCGGTCGTACAGTGGACCGCGAGAACAGTGTCAAACTTCCAAGTCGTACACAAGTACTTGAAGAGGCGAAACTTTATGATGAAAAGCCACGTCTTCTACAATAGATACGCGACAGCTGTGAACTGCGAAACATTCTGGACCGAGTGTTATAAAGTAATGCATTTCCCCTCTTCTCGTCCCAACTTAGCCTCACGTCAAATAGAATGCGCGTTTTTCTCTCAATCTTGGTGGGTATACATCTCGCTACCCTTGTCATCTCAAAAAGTGAGCGCTTGACGTGGGACATTTCGCCAAAACAAATTTTAAGTGATGCAAGTGTGATTGCCGAGAGAGAAAAGTTGGCTTATGATGAGATAACCAAAAGTGATATGCTACTGGTATTTGTCCCTCTTGTCAAATTTACCAATGCATTCACAGCCCGAATCCAACAATTCATTCTTTTGAGCAATGTGTCTCCCGATGAGGAGGTACGAGAAGCTTCCTTGGCGGCAAAAATATTGATCAGTGAAAACCATATTCGACAGAAGTTGCGATCAGACGCCTATGAAGCCTTTGTGAGTACGATCAGATGGGCCGCGGAGGGTGCTACCATCGAGCCCCAATTGGATCGGTATTTGAGCTTGACATTGATACGGTATCGACAGGACGGCCTCCATCTTGAACAGGAATCCCGCGACACCTTAAAAGAGCTCCAACTCGAATTGAGCCTCCTTTCTGCTCAGTTTCTTCAGAATGTGGCGGCGAGCGATGATGTAGTATTGTTATCAGCCGACGAGTTGGATGGCGTGCCATCCAGCACCGTCAGTGCTTTGAAAAAAGTGGGTGACAAATTCGAGATAAAGTACCTGGCAAAAGAGTACGATACAGTCATGGAATACGCAACCATCGAAGAAACGCGACGCAAAGTTTTCCTCGGAAAAGGCAACCGCTTCAAGGAGAATGAGCCGATTTTGCGGCGAATCGTAGGGATTCGTCATCACATTGCAAATCTCTTTGGATATGACAGTGCAGCGAAGTACGCTGTTCAGTATCGCGTACTACAGGACAGCAAGTCAGTCTTGAAGTTCTTGGACGCCTCGAAACGCAAAGTAGTGTCTGCTGGCGCCACGGAAGCCGATCTGTTGAAGAGTCTCAAGAGCCAAAACTTGAAGGAGTTGGGTCAAATAGACTCTAGACAATTTTATCATTGGGATCTCGATTACTATCATCGCATCCGGTTGGGGGAATTGTCTTTGGTTGATCACCAAGAGCTTTCCGAGTACTTTCAAGCTGAGAGGACAATAGCCGGAATGCTTGAAATTTTTGGAGAATTGTTTGACGTGGAATTTATCCGCGATCCCGACGTACGCAGTAACGAAATTTGGCACGAAGACGTTTACGTTTACGACATGCATATGGGTTCTGCTCAAGCGTCAACTATTGTGGGGACTTTGTATCTCGACTTGTATGAACGCGGCGGAAAGATAACGCATTCGGCTAACTTTCCCCTCGAGCCGGGGTATGTTGACCTTGATGGGAACCGGCAGTGGCCCAGCACAGCCTTAGTTTGCAATTTTCCAAAAGCTTCGGAGGGCAAACCCGTTCTTTTGAAGCATAGCGAGGTTGTGACGCTTTTCCGCGAGTTTGGACGTGCTATGCATTATCTCTTGAGTCAAACGGAGTACGTGGCACTACACGGCGAACCCGTCGAACAGGACGCTCTCGAAATCGTACCACAATTATTTGAGTGCTGGGCTTGGTCTCCCAAGGTACTTAAAAAGCTAGGCTCACATTATAAGACGAGAGAACCGCTTAGTGATGAGTTGATTGGCGAATGGGTTGCATCCCAAAACGTCGATGTCGGAATTAAGAATTTGTACCACACGTTTTACGCCTATCTTGATTTGAAGCTACACTCCATGGAGAGCGAAGAAGAACTCACAGATATCAAACTTGACGATATCTCAGTAGATTTGATGGATGAGTTGTTCGATGTGTCTCTCGGAACAGAAAAGTATCGGCCCCATCTAGGGTTCACACACATTGCTGGGCCGCACGCAGCCACCTACTACGGCCAATTGCTTTCAAAAGCATATGCGGCGGATATTTTCGATACACTCTTCAAAAGTGACCCCATAAATGCTTTGCAAGGCATCAGACTCCGGGACATAGTCTTGTCAAAAGGCAGCAGCCAGAGTATGAGGGATGTTTTGGAGGAGTTGTTGGAAAGGCCCCCACTGTTGAGTTGGCCAATAGAGAAGGAGATATAATCACAACATCAGAAAGGGATGCACACTTGAAGTTACGTAGGCAGATGTTAGTGATACGGGAACGATTAACCAGGCAGATGTAGACAACAAGTGGTATTTCTTTCTCAGTAGCAAAACAAGTTTATGCATTGAGCGCGCACGCTCCTCGATGCGAAAGTGATTCTGCCGAGACCTCTGAGCAACAAAGTAGACAAAGTGAAATACCCTAGTTGTTCCTAGCTACGACGAAAACATAGAGGCAAGTACTAGTGGCAAGGTTACAGAAAAAAGAATTAGTAACGGCTGTAGAGCAATTACCGGAAGCGTTTGGTGCTCGAAAAATCACCGAGGAAAAAATGCGAGATAGAGGAACTTTCAACCGCAACTTTCCTATTCTTTAGCTTTGCGATCTCTATTCTCTAGACATATAGATTTAGATTGTTTATCATGGAGGTATGTTTTCTTGTATTCATTCTCTGGAAGGCTGTGAAATGCCGCCCAACTTGCTAGCGCCTTGCCCACTCGTCCACCCTTTTATCGGATCCAGATTGATGTGACGTCATTATGAGCAAGCTCATGATCATTTATTTCTCAGCTACTAACCAACTCCAGCTGCGAACTACTTTCGACTTGGAACCAAACCCCTTTGAACACCTGTTTGCTTCAACAGGCTCTAGCGAGACCTCCATAAAAACTCACAACCTGGCCTCGTCCCATAACTCACCCTCAAATCTGAAGTCGTCGTCAAAGCAATCATCGATATCAGTATCAGTGGCGCCATCGAATGGCTCCGCCATTCCAAATGACACCTCCTCGGAGAAGATGCCGCTTACTGCCTCAGCCTCGTCGCTGAACTCTGCCCTCAAACCAGATCATCGTAATAACGGAAATATCTCAACAGGCCTTTCCCCCAAACCCTCTGCCACCCCGGCTCCCCTCTCCAACCCCGGCACCCCCGGCTCAAATCAACTCTGGAATAGCTTGTTGAACGTCACTACCACTACTAATGCCCTGCAAACCTCGGGCACACACGCGAATGCCGCCAATATGCTCGATACGAAGCAAGATACTAATTCCAATACCGGTGGCAACCCTAATGCAAATCCAGATAGTCACCACCAAGATGCCTCCACAAATGGAACAAGCTACCCCCACCTAGTGTCTCTACCGAAGACAGGCTTGACTCCAGGACCCAGGGCCGAGCTCACCCCTGGCGCCGCCTTCCCCATGTTCAATGCCCAAAACTTGACTCCCGGTGCCCTAGGCCCCATGACCCCAGGTTTATCGTCGTTACTAGGGCTTGGAAACGTCCATCATCCTCCAGCACAGCCGCAGCAGAGCGGGCCGGATATTGCCCAGTCAGTTCCGGTAGTCAAGAGTGTTTCAGTCAAGGCCGAGCACCCAGATCCCCCGCCAAACGTTGTTCAGTCTACAGGACACGACATCAATGCCTCAAAACGCAAGAGAAATCCCTCATCGTCGCTGGACTACGCCGCCAAAACTAAACGGAAACGGAACTCCGCGCCAAAGGCGACTGAAAAATCGCCATCCGTTCCAAGTACATCGTTAGAAAATGCTCTGGCGGCGGCTACAGCCAATTCTGCACCGTCGCGGCGGCCTGGGCTGATGGACTCGGCATCCGCTTCCGACAGCAATCATGATTCTCAGTCTCAAGATCCGTCAAAGAAAGCAGAGAAGCCAATATCTGCCCTTGAGCGGAATCGTCTAGCCGCCTCCAAGTGTCGTCATCGGAAGAAAGTGCAGATGCAAAAGATGGAGGAAGAATTGAGTTTCTTTTCGATGGGCTTCCACGAATTAGCGGCCCAAGTGTCGCTGTTGCGAGAAATGGTGATCACTTTGAAGGGGATTATCGTGGGGCACAAGGACTGCGGCAGCTTTGCCAGTTCCGTTGGCGGCTACGACCACCTCAACGCCATCATCCACCAGGCGAACTTGGTGACTCAGGTCCCAGCCCCGTCGGCAAGTCTGCATGGTCAGATCTCGTTGCCAAGCCAACACATATCAACTATGATTCCCAGCACAGTGCCTACCGCACTTAATACGGGCCCCACTCCGTGCTACGGCCCGCAAAGCCAGCTTTTCCGCCAGCCCCAGTATTCGCCGCGATACTCAGCCAGCGGCCAATCCGCACCACACACCACGCAGTCACTGTTTGCAAGCGCACTGCCGCGGAACCGGAACGGCTCGTCCTCCCTTCACGACGCCCAATCGCAGCGTCTCCAGCAGCATCATCATCAACAACAACAGCTCCAAGCGTCACAAGCACATTCGCAAGAACTTGCACAGCAGCAGCTGCATCTAGACGCTCACGCCGTATCGGCGGCAATGGCTACTAACGATGCCAATGTGCGAGCGGCAAGCGATCTGGGAGTAACTTTAAATTTTGGCGCCAGGCCGTCGCACACCGAGTACCAGAACCGGCAAAAGAGCGACGACGCACGGGTGAGAGAAGCAGAGCAGAGTCTTTTGGGCACGTTCAATAGCGGACACGGCCGGCGGAGCGCGTCGACCGCACAGGCGCAAGCGCAGGCAGTGGCGCAAGCACACGCACAGGCCGAAGCTGACATGAATGGCTTTGAGAGGATGCGATCGGTACCGGTAAGCGCGAGAGACCAAAACGATGTACGCGGCAACCATAGCATGTCGAACTTGACGGCTATGGGCATGCAAAGTATGGCACCTTCCAAGGATTCGGGGAACATGAAAGCGGTGAATAGCATGGTGGACATGCTGATGCTCGGTAGGTGAGCGCCATCGCGTACCAATGCTAGATAGATGGGACAAATTGAGCATTTTTTTACACGTAGATTCTTGTTTGAATACAAATACAGATACATCCTAGGTAATGATGGTGTGAAGCAGGCCTAGTAGGTTTACGGATACTCTTTGTGATACCGATGCCAAAGACGGATACAAAGACTATAAAGCTTTACAAAATCGTAATGACTTCATTTGAGAACTACGGCTGCCGGGAGAGACCACGATATTGGGGGTATAACAAGAGGTCTAGGCTAAGAATGGTGATGAACCTAAGCAAAACGCGAAACTGTGCATGAGCTATCAAACTATTGCGATCTTCGAGTAAGGTATTGCTGCGGGCTCAGCCCAGGGGAAGGACGCTTACTGCGAGACTTCTCGGTTGCCGACTACGCGGACCGAAGGCCACAAAATGCAGATACGTGTGAAAAGCAAAAATACGTCAGGGGACCTCTATTGTTTCGGGAACCAAACAAGAGGCATTTTCAAATACTGGAATCCCCCTGACTTTGGTTCAGACACGGGCCTTGTCCCCTCCTGAGCCCGTATTGACTCGTCTAGTGGTATGAATCGCAGTGGCATGGAAAGGGTCCCGCTTTTCTCGAGATGATGTCACCAATTTTTCACCGCCCATAGCAATGTGCTAAATTTGAGCACTGCAAGATTGAGTTGCTTCTCGCGCTCGTATACACCTTGCGCACCGTACTCCCTGGTAACTATGCGTCACCTCGAAATTCCTCACTCTGGTCAGTGTGGGTTGGCAGCCCCGTTATCCGAGTACTTCTTGAGATAAGAGGCACCACCTTGGAACGAACTCGTGGCATCTTCAAGAAAGATAGATCTAGACCCCGAATGCGGCGAATCGAGACGATGAACGTGACTTCGCACCGGCTGATTCCTGCAGATGTGTCAAGATCTGGGATTTCGTCCCGAGACCATCCTGCACTAAAAATAGGCAAATTACTTTTGTGGTCAGGGGTAAATCAGCCACGATCTGATCTTGCCGCACGTTTCGTGGGAGACACCGGGGGCAGATGCAGGTGCGCCATGGTAGAATCGAGCAGACTAAGCGCTGTAGCAATAGTTTATTTTCCGGAGATTGCCATGGATGCCCTCGTCGTATTTGAGCCAAAAAGGAACGCGATGGCGATTTCCTTTTTTTTTTTCGTTTTTCTTCGGGTGGATATGTATCCCAACCGTTCTCAGGAAAAGCACCAACGGGTATCTCACTTTCAGCCGACCATGACCAGAACTCTGTCTGAAGACTGGGTGGATTTGCCTGCGATTCCCCCAAAGGCTGGCGGGGCTGTACTCTCAACATCGCCGGGACACCTTATCAGCCCAGAGCAGTTCACCCGCAAGAATCTTCGTGATTTGCTCCATCAGATCACCCATGAGCTCAAGGGCCGAGGCTTGGACTCTTCCGACATTTTGCTTCCCATCAAACACTCTCAGCAGCTCGACGAATTTTTAGAAAAGCTATTTCCTAACGGCGAATTAACCGAGGTTTCATCGCCCCATGAATTCCGCAAGAGTCTTTTGCAATTTGATCTGTACACTCTTGTATGCGCCTTGAAGTTCTTATGGAGTCGGCTTCCCAACCATGAGGTGATCGGCTACGGTGTCTACGAGACCTTTGCGGCTAAAGAACGTGAGGCAGGCTTCCCAAACGATGCCTTCTTGACCATTTTACCACCCATGTTATCGTCTACCGCGCACGCATCCATCATCTACGATTTTTTTGACTTGATCGTGACGGCTGCGGCCTGTTCCACCTCGAAGTGCCGCTTAAGTGGCCGTAAAATTTCAAAGATTTGCGGAATGTGGGCCTTCAACCTAGACACTCGCCCGCCGGAGTCGCGCTCTGACCAGTCCAACTTCCAATCGGGCTTGGAGTCGTGGAGGCAACGCTCAGCTGCCATGTACCACATGTTCTTAGCTTTCCTCAGGGCTCTCCTTCCTAAAGATACGGCCTCCTTGAACCTTCCACGAATCTTGATTTCTCATCTTGACAACAATTCGTATCCCCCCACTTTCGAAAAAAATGCCGATCCGAGTTCCGTCACGATCCCGTATTTGCATGTCAAGTCAACCCGCTCGTCGCGTACCGCTCTGCAGCTACTCGAGAAAGTATGCCATAACCTCAAACTCGAGGATAAAAATAATACCGTTTCACCAGATGTTCTAGCCTCTTTGAAGCAATTATTTCAAAAGAAAAGCTCCGCAGCAGTCAAGTCTAAATTTGTTGACGAGAGTCGCCGAGTGGTGGCACATCTTGATGTCAGAGATTCTTTGCCCGACTCTGAACTCTATTTTGGTTGGAGTCGCGATCATGTTCCGATCGAAGTCGACATTCCGCTCTTCTCAAAAATTTCTATTCGCTCGTTAGAGATACCGGAGTATCTTGTTTGGGCATGGCGCGCGTCTATAGCCGTCGAGCAACATGCCGCTGTGAAAAGCTTATTTGGACGGTCCGTCATGATCGAAACGCGATTCGCGAGTCCACAAAACTGGCTCATTATTTCCGAAGAGCTCATGTCCGCAAAAGAGTACATGAGTAATTTTTCCACAGGAAGCACCAAGCGATTCGTCAGGGGCGTCAAGTCTCTTTTGACGTCCAGATCTCCCAAAGCAGAATCCCCAGTAGCCGCTGAAAAGAGGGTGCCAAGACCTCCATCTGCTTACCTCGGTGATGACTTTGACTCAGACTTCCCGTCCGATGGTGACATTTTGCCGCATATCTCGTTTGACGCCGATGACTTTAGGCTCGGTATCGATGGTGTGGACACGAGTCTGGATGATCTTGACGAAAGCTTTGGAAATCGGTCATTGAACCCCAGCTTCACGACAGATCCGACAACACCCTCGATGAATTCGACCTCTACCCGGGCAGATCGCAAAATGTTTCCGCTGACTCCGGAAGATGAGATGAATCTCGCGGCCAACCGCAAATCCCTCGGATTCGGTATGTTTGAGAACTATGTGTTATTCAACAAGTATGGTCCCTCGTTCAGCACCTTGGCACAAACCGAAGAGGAAGAGATGGAGGATGGCAATACAATCGAAATAGTGGTACCTGCTCAAGAGGCTCACGATGTCTCAGACCGAAGCCTGATTCCAGTCAGGTCTCCAGCCCGAGTTGTGGTTTATGCTGAGCCGGACATTGCCAGCACTCCATTAGCATCTGCATATCACATTGAAACCCCAGTCGCGATGGATGTTTCAAAGTCGCCTAATAATGCGTCTGACCAGACTTTGACCTTACCCCTTCCTGAGTCTTTTTCCAACATTATGGAGAGCCTGGCAGCCGTAACTCATCATGTTCCGGTCGCTGCTCCCATGCCAAAGTCGCCGCTAAGAGAACCCCGGTACGAGACAACAAAGCCGAGTCCTTCGCTTAAATACGAGAACTACTCAGCCGACTTGTATGATTCAGACACCGATACGCATGCTCCTAAACGCTTAATGGAAAGCGCCATGAACTCTGATCGCGCATTACCCGCACCGAGTGGTTTGTTGCCCTTGTCTCCGTCGAATAAGGTTGTGAAATCGCAAAAAGAATTTGTCCCTCTCCCTGAGCCAATGCCCGAGATCGAATCAAAGCGTGAAGTCCATTCGCCACCAAGAGAGCATCGTGTAGCCCCGCAAACTTTGCCACCGCCTGCATCTTTGCCTCCTCCACCTCCCAAGGAGGATGTGAAATTGCAGATCTTGTCAAAACCCCTTCCAAAACCTGTGCCTCAAAGTAGGCCACGGAAGGTTTCGAGATCGCTGTCGCCCCAAAAGTCGTCGTTCAGCGCTGATAATGCGTTACCGCAGCCGCAGTCAAATCCTTTGACGCTGGCATATATGGGTAAGCAGCCAGAGGTTGTGGCCCCGTCGTCGCCCAAAAAGGAGCTGTCGAGCATCCAGTCTGCACCTAGCTCTCCGCAGCGTTCAAGACGGAAGCCAGTACCTGAAAGTGAAGAGCTTGCAGCCAAGCCTTTGACGCCGACTTCTCCGGTGAAAGCGCCCTATGCTGCACCGACTTCTTCATCACCAGTGAAAGCGCTTCCTACGGCACCGACTCCTCCATCCCCAGTGAAAGCGCTCCCTACGGCACCGACTCCTCCATCCCCAGTGAAAGCGCTTCATACCGTACCGACTCCTTCATCCCCAGTGAAAGAGCTTCCCACTGCACCGACCCCTCCCTCCCCAGTTAAAGCACTTCCCACGGCGCACCCCTCAATATCTCTCGGGAAGAAGGCACCTCTTGAATCAGAAGCAGTCTCGCTCCCTACTGAAAATCCTAACTTCGCCCACCCTGAAGAAGCAGTAATTCTGGCTCCAGCCACTGCACCCGAAACTGGTGATGCATCAAGAGAGCTCTTTGTTCCACGCGTGGAGTCTGATACAGTCTCCTCGGCAGCTGTGGAACTTCCAAAAATCGATGCAAAGCTTCCTGAACAAGCAGGAGTGGCACCCGAGCCGAGTCATGATGATTTTGACGAGTACCAAGATGTCTTGGATGAATACGAGGAAGACTTTGACGATTCACTGGAAGGAATTGAGGACGGTGAAAAGCCGCTACAGATCGTTAGCTCTCAGACTGGCGACAAGAAGCCAGTCGAGCTGAAGCGTAGGACGGAGAACCTAGAAGCTCCCCACAATCACTCGGTGAAACTGAGCTCGGTTGACCTTGGCTATGCTTCCGCACCTTATGGAATTCCGCCGAATGTTGCCCAGTATCCCCAGGGTCAGGTTGGCCCCATGCCTCACATGACACCAGGAATGAGGATGCCTCAAGGTGAAGTTTATTATGCACCCCAAAATGGCTATGAAAATCACGCTATGAGGTATTACGAGCAAGGATCTGGCCCGCAACAGCCCATCTATTATCAGCAACCGTACGGGGCGCCGCAAATGTACCAGGGGTATGATCATCTTGCCGGAAGACCGCAAGCGCCGTTGCCTCCGCCAATGGGCTACAACAACGGCACTCGGCCAAATGGCCATCAAAACAATATGGGACCAGGCGCAATTAATCCGCGCATGCAGCGTGAAATGCCCGGCTTGCATTATGCTAATCATACGAGGTCGATGTCCAGTCAAAGCCTGCAGTACGCACGCGGACCTCAATCGCACGATGGATCGTTTTTCAGCCCGCAAATGCGGCAGCAAGAGATGGGTAAGATGCCCATGCACGGACGTAACTCACAAGCATTCCGTCAACAGGGTGCCAGAAGTATAGTCAACCCTTCGCCCGTATCTCCAAATAATAGACCAAGTGGTCGCCCTGTGATGCGCACCGCACTCCCAGCAAGCAGAATACCGCACGCCGAACGGTTTGACAAGAATAAACCAACTAACAAAGTTAGTCTTCGCGCGGCATTCAACGACAACAGTTTTGGGATTTGAGACCTTCACGATGTTCAACGTTGAAAACAACCCTGTATTTATTTCGTAATATGTTTGTATACTAAACTTTTTTGCTATATCATGTCTGTAAACGTGGGCAGCAGTTCTCGTGCAAGTTCCTGAAGTCTCTCTGTCTTGTTATTGGACTTACTTCTCCTACACACAGCGATGCGTGTGCGGCAAGCCGTGACTAATTTGTGACATCAATAGAGAATTAGTGCGTATTGAAGGGCACCAAATTGACAGTCGCAATTGTGTTAATCAGTATCCATCAGCTTCGCCAAGTTTGCGCCAATAATCAGAGACGCCTTCCAAATGCGTGGAATTGGCCCGCCGAATCCCGTTAAGCGCAGACCTGGGTCCCAGCTCTGTCATGTTATGCCCTAACGCGGAGAGCTTGGACAAGAGATCGCCACCAAACTCCTCGTCACCCATTTTCAAATCTTCTACAAACACAGATGTTGGAATGAGCTGGTGGTGGAAACGGGGCGCAGCCACGGAGTGCAATAGATCCAGACCCATGATGTAGGTGCGAGCGATAACATTGAGAATCGCGGTGGTGATGCGCAGGCCTCCTGCTGCCCCAATTACCATATCCGGCAAATTTGTAAGCTGGTCCACGATGATTACAGGAGCAGCCGACAGCAAAGGCCTCTTTTTGGACTTGACAAAATTGTATTTTGAGGGAGCGAGCCCAAAGGAATTGTAGGAGTGGGGCTGCAGAAAATCGTCCATCTGGTTATTCATGATTATACCGGTTTTGGGGTCAAGGACTAAAGAACCGAACAAAAGATTGACAGTGGTTGTCATGCTGACGGCATTGTTATCCTTGTCCAAAATATCAAAATGAGCCGTGCCCCGTGATTCCTGTAGCTGGTACTCTGGTTCATAATTGGTCCACGCAAAAGTGCGCTTGTCACTATATTTACCCCGAGAAACAAGATTCTTTACCCATTTCGAACCGGCATACTTTTTCGTCAAGTCGTTTAGTCTAGAGGGAGCACCATAGTCACCGAGACGCAGCCTAACTGAAGCAAGCCACTTGAAACTCTCGATAAGCTTGTGAATCGTCAAAGTGGCGGTATCGTTGCTGGAGTAGAGTTCGGCAAAGAATCGAATGCCTGCGACCAAGGCCAAGCCCAGAGAACTGCCCTGTGTAGTGTATATCGACAACTTCCTATTTTGAGGAGTCGTTACGTTAGCAACAAGGGGCTCCTCCACATTCACCTTGTAATTTTCGAAATCTTCAGTGGTAAGGATACCCCCATAATACGAGGTGGAATTCACCAAAGAAGAAGCGATAAAGCCACCTGCATCGTAGAAGATATCGCTCAGTCCGTTTTGAGCAATGCGCTCCAAGGTGTCTGCTAATTGCGGTCTGGATATCCAGTCGCCATATCGAACTCTCGTGCCGTCTTTGCGATACATAAACAGCCAGTTCTTCTTTAACAGGGGGATACTTTGAAGAACTAGCTCATCTTCTTCAATAAAAGCCTGAGCTAGAACTCGCAGACACTTGAAGCCTCTTCGGTTCAATGCGATCACCGGTTGAAAAAGTTCTTGCCACGAGAGATTTCCAGACCCATGGCGGCGGAAAAGCTCATCAAGGGCTTTGAGTTCTCCGGGGACACCCGAAGCTAGACCTCCTATGATAGACGCATAAGGTTTGCCATGAAACATGTTTTTTTTGGCCTGTTGAGGAGCCATTTCGCGGCCGTCGATACTGATAAAATCATCGCAGGTGCGGCTCAAGATGAAACCGCCGCCACCGATTCCCGATGAATGCAGATTGACGCTGCCTATGCAGAGAGCAACCGTAACTGCCGCATCAGCCGCATTGCCGCCTCTAAGCAAGATGTCCTTACCCATGGTGGAGCAAAGCGGGACGTCACACGCGACCATAGCCTGAGTTCCCCAGTGAAGATGGCGTGCATTGGGTTTGAGGGTAGGGTGACCAAGATTCAAGTCCAAGGGATCCTTGCTGGTATAAACTTCGTCATACGCCCGGTAGCGGTCTGCAACCCTGAAGGGATTTGCCTCGGAACGAGGTCGGGGGCGCGTGTATAGGACGTAGCACAGACAGGTAATCATACCAAGTACGACGGCCCGAAAAAAGGCTCTGGCCATACGAGTATGGCGAGCCTCCGAAGTTGTCTTCAGCATCTGCAAGTCGAGGTAAGGGAATGGAATGGGAGTCGCATCAGCAGCCAGTCGCCAGATTACAGCAAGATAAGGCTGTCACGTGAAAATGGACTTCGCTTAATGCATGGAATATGTCAGGATTGATTTTGTGGCGACACGGCGGAGTCGTGCGCGCCCCAGTGTGAGACATGGTGACAGCTGCCCAGCCAATTGTTCTTGGCTTTGTCGGGCTGACGTTGGGTGGCGTTAAACAATACTTCATACGCGTATCGCATGATACGCAATGTAGTTCGTAGTGTAAAAGCTCGACTCTCAATTGTGATTACACCATGCCACCGACGTGACACGTTCTACCAATGTCGCGTCGGCCCGGGGTTGTCGACATTATGCTCTTAAGGTACCCTTGTCGCGTCAAGAGCTCATGTCGAGAAGTGTCCCACTGTTGACTCAATTGGTTCAGAATGATGGCCAGTTGGGCTACAGAGACCCGGTTTGGTCGTTATCAGGTTGGGCCCTTTTTTGTGGGGCCCCATCCACGTGACATATCTCGATGGCGATGAGATTGGTGAGCAGCCTGCCACCGGTGGCAGCTTTATTTAGGTCAAATGTTTGGGCTTGGGTCCAAATTAGGGACTCGAAAGAGTCATGTGGTGGCCTCTCCAGACGCACTCACACCGGTGAATAGTGCCTCCTCCTCCCGCTCGATTTCTAAAGAAGAAGATTCTCTTCTCACCAACATCTTGCCGTCATACAAAATGTATGAGTCAACCGTCAATAAAACTTTAACACCAAGTAACGAAAACTTCCGCGTGGAACCGCCTGTCTACGAGGTCTCAACAGAATCCTCGCAACCGAAAGCGGCGTCGTCGCCCGCTGGTATTTCGCTATCCGCCCTCCAGTCTCCAAGCGAACACCCCACGAGTGCAACATCCGGATATCCGTTTCCCATTCAGGACCCGAACCCGGTAGATGAAGAGAGCTGTAATCTCTGGGAGAACACAATTTTAGCCAATATACACAAGCTACCAGACCTTACCAAGACCGATAATCCAATTAACAGCGCTTTGGACATGTCGATACATTTTACAGAGAAGGTGGGGCAGATCGGTGTCACCCCGACGTTCATAGATCCTTCGGTCTACGAACTACGACAAGGTGACTTTTTACATGGCTTTGTCTACATGACCAACAAGTCAGATTTGCCAATCACTTTCGACATGTTTTATGTGGTATTGGAAGGGGCTATAACTGTCCTTCAAAACGAAAATGGCTTGCTCAATTCTACTGTCCCTTCAAAAGTCTTTAAGCACTTGTGTATGCTTGATCTTTTTGCATCCTGGCTGTACTCCAATATAAACCGCTTCACTACCGATGATGGGGATCCGCACGATTGGTGCGAGGGCGAGACCGATCCTGTTGACCAATCAGTCTTGTCCATCTCTGTTGAACGCATCCTCCAACCTAATACTAGATACAAGCGCTTTTTCACCTTTCGAATTCCCAATTCACTTCTTGACGACATTTGTCCGCACGATATAAAAAAACACACAGAGTTACCGCCATCAATAGGTATACCACGACACCTTATACCGCCCTCGGTGCTACTTGCACAGAAAGACTCTCAAATTCGTGACTTGCTGCTTGTAGACTTCTCGTTAAGCTACAGTGTCAATGCCAGGGTGATTGGAAAGGGCTCCGAATATCAATATACGGAGGCAAGCGAGAGTTATGTCATTGCGCGACAAGAGTCACGCACCTTGAGGGTAATTCCCGATGCATTTCCTGAAAACTACTATAATCGCCGTGATATTCTGCACGAGTCCCGTCTATTCTATCGAGCTTTTGTCGACGCTGTGGTCGATAAGATAAAGGAAGGGCAAATGTTGCGAGACATTCCTCAAGATAAACGTGCTGACTTTGTCTCTCTATCACAAATACTGTCATACGACAGCGCTGCTGAAAATACTAACAAGTTGCGCAACATCTACCTGTCAGCCCGATCGACGATTGAGACAAGCCGCAAGTCTACCCGAAAACCTTTACAAGATGAAATGTGTCAATGCATGATACCTTTCAAAAAAAAGTCATTGACCGGTAACTCCAAGCCTCACGGTGTAGTGTCTCTTGCCACACCTCGCGAAGAGTACCGCTCTTTCTACGTGCCCCCTTCTTCATTCAGGAATTCTACAACTCCGTTAGACTCGTCCCTCAATGTAATTACTCTTCCGTTGGAATTGTCATACTATGTGCATACTTCATCATCAAGCCTGACAAAGATGTCCATGCCTGAGATCAAGTCTCTCTCCGCTGAAGTAATTGCTCTCACGATAGCGTCACGGAAAGAATGCATTCCGGTAGAGCTTAATCAGGACATGTTTTTCCCTGATCAAATGATTGATTCGAAATATCCACCTGAAAACTTCAATTCTACAGTTATCGAGCCGTTTCAGCAATTCCTCAAGGAAGCCACCGGTTTGATCAAGCAGCTCGGTCTGCTGTGCTACAAATTCGATGTTCAAATGTACAAGGATATCAGTTGCTTGGCGCATTTGCAAACAAAGTACATCAACTTGTTGGTCCCGGATGGCGGTTTGAGCTACCACACATGTGACCGTCGATTCGAATCCTTGCGGGATATCCCTTGGGAACGAGAGCAAGTCAATGAAGGCAGCGCGTTACACTCGAAAACCTTCAGCTTGGCAATTGATATCAACAAATTGCAGCTCAAGGGCGGAAGCGTTGAGGCTCACAAGAATGGTTTAAAGAATATAACGCTTGTTCCCTCTTTCCAAACGTGTTGTTTGGCGAGAACCTATTACCTTCGGGTCAAGGCGAGGTTATCTACGGGCGAGTCGTTATACGTGCATGCTCCCTTGATAATCGAGAAGTATCTCCTGTAACCTTTAAGCTTCTATAGAATCCGACCGCGGCTACTTGTAGAGCGCGTTATTCAAGGAACGTGGGGCGACGAGGTGAGTTCCTGCATGTGAAAAAGCTCATGCTTGCGCCGCGACATACGTTTATAGCATTTATTATTCACCCCTGAAATTACGAATCTTGGGTCAAAAGACTGGAGAGCGCATTGCGTTTCCGAGGAGGGTATCTGAAATGGATTCGAGAGAGTTGTGCAGTAAGCTCTACTCGCTAAGCGCCCGCGGCGATGACTCGAGAAACGACAGCGAGGAACTACTCAACATCTTACCGTCATATCAAATGTATCAGTCCACAGTCTCACGGACGCTTACACCCTCCGCCGACGATAATCGTCTACCGTCTCCAGACTATGAATTGACGCCCCAGTCTTCAGCCACTTCGCAGATGTCCCACAGCCCGGACTACTTTTTTGGGGGAACGCTGGTTGCGAATTCGCCAGCCATCGAGCACGACGCGTTTGTGTTTCCAACAAGCGACGACCCTATTGAAGAGGCAAGGAACAACGAACGGCTCTTGGAGAACGCGCATAAACTCAAGCGACTAACGTCTCTTAACCCCGACATATCAAAAAAGTTGAGCGTTCAGATCGTGTTGACCGAGAAAATAGGCAAGCCTGGTGTAAAACCCACGATCGTCGACCCGCTTACGTTAGAACTTAAACAGAACGACTTCATATATGGCTACGTTGTCGTCAAGAACAAAACTGATCAACAAATTCCCTTTGACATGTTCTTGGTGGTATTGGAGGGTAACGAAACGTTCGGGTCTGCCAATAAAGCTTCCGCTCTGCCTCCAACGCGCATCAGACGCTTCTTGACGATGTTCGACTTCAATGCATCTTGGAATGACGCTAATTTGGACCGATTAGCTACTGACAATGTTGATCCGAGGGTAGCTGTATTAAAAAAGGATCCGGTAGACGACTGCTTTGTCAATTTAGACGCGAGAAAAGTTTTTGAACCGGGAGCATCCTACAAAAAGTTTTTCGCGTTCAAACTTCCCGACCGGCTCTTGGAGAGCTCTTGTGAACACGGTTTGATCAAACACCTACAGCTTCCATCTACTCTTGGTACGTGCAAAAATGAAACGATATCTTGCTTACGGAAAAAGTGGAAGACTGGGGAAGATGGGGGAGGATCCAAGGGTGATCACCCAGCGGCAGCTAAAGATGCAGCAGGAAAGCAATATACCTGCTTGACAAACGATTTTGCATTCACCGAGGCTTCGATAGACTATAGCGTGAGTGCAAGAATTGTTGGCAGAGCATCTAACTACACCAGCCTGTTGTTGAGGCAAAACGCAGTGCACAACATCCCCTCGGACAATGAGTATGTCGTGGCGAATGAAGACTTTTGCTTCTTGCGCTTCGTGTCGCATGCCAATCAAATGTTTGAATTGAATCGCTCGCTGATTACAGAAGAGGCCAAGCTCATGCATCAAAATATTGTGTGCAAAATCAAAAACGCGTTGGCAAGTCGACAGCATGAGTTATTGCAGGGACCGCAACAGGATATTGATACAGGGGGGTTTGTCCCTCTACAGCCCACACGCAGCGCTGCAGAACTTTCTAAGATGCAACAAAAGTACTATACTCGTTCTCAGACGCTGAGCAAAAAGTTGCGAGATAGCGTGTATGAAAATCTAGGTCCATATAAAAAGAAGGGCATGTTCGGAGCAGCTAAAACAGTCGGTTTAATCGCGTTCTCAACCCCAACTCGAGAGTATAGAGTCGACTATATTCCGCCCGCTGAACTTATACATGACGCAAAGAAAAGGAAACCCCCAGCCACCGAAATTAGGGTTCCGTTTGATCTAAACTTTATGCCGTCCGAGAAAGGTAACAGCCCGCCCCCTGACTTCAAATCAATCTCCGTCGAGCTTGTTGTTCTAACAGTCAAATCAAAAGCCCTTCCCATACCTCTTGTCATACATCCTGAAATGATGTTTGACTCGAGAACAAAAGGCTATGATACTTTTGACACAACGACCATCAAGGCGTTTCAAAGGCACGCAACTGATCTTTCAAAAATCTTGAAAAACAATACCCCAAACCAATTGGGTCTAGATCGCCAACTCATCCAAGATATCAAATCTTTGGCTAATCTCTCGTGCAAGCATGACCGTTTAAAGGTCAAAGGTGTTTTGATTGAAAATCCGCTAAGCGGCAAGACGGTTGAAGACTTATCCGCAATACCGTGGGAGCATGAAAAGCTGTCGAGTTTGCCGCCTAAGAGGCATTTGGAGGAGCTGGCTAAATACTCCAAGGCTTTCACTCTTTTAATAGACACGGGAAACACGGTGCTGACTTCATCGCTGGGAACCGGCTATTGCCTACCTCCATGCTTTCAATCTTGTCTCTTGGCAAGACTCTACTATCTCAAGATCAGCCTCAAGTGTCCTAACGGCGAGAAGGTGCCGGTACGAGTACCCTTGGTAATTCAACGGCAGGATAGCTAGACATCAACGCGGTACGTAAATTCCGTAATTTTTTTTCCCGCTCTACTAGTTCCCTCATCGCATTCGTACATCGGTAACTATATGAGCAGAAGTGACACCACAACTCAAACAGGGGAGCCCACGCTTCCGCCATGCCTTGCCGAGACGGTCGATAAGTCTGTTGACGATGTTGTTAAGGAGTTGAATCGGCTACCATTTTTTATGACGGAACTCGACGATAGTGATGGTAAGGGTGGTGAAAATGTTGAATTAGAGGCGCTCAAAAGCTTGGCGTATGAGGGAGAACCGCATGAGATTGCTACCAACTTCAAGAATCAAGGTAATGATTGCTACAAGTCGAAGCAATTCAAGAATGCTGTGGGATTTTACACAAAGGGTTTAGAGGTGAGCTGCGACGATGATCAAATAAATATCGCTCTTCGTCTAAACCGCGCAGCTTGCAACCTCGAGTTAAAGAACTATCGCTCTTGCATCGAGGACTGTAAGTCGGCTCTTGTTGTGGACAATAAAAATGTCAAGGCATGTTTCAGATCTGGTAAAGCTCTCTTTATGGTGAAACGTTATTCAGAGGCGACCGAAATACTAGATTATGGTTTATCACTCGATACTGCTAACGTCGAAATGTCGAGCTTGAAAAAGAAGGTCGACATGGCAATTGAGGAAAGCATCAAAGCTCAGGAGCGTAAGAGCGCCGCTGCAAGGTATAAGAAAAAGGTGCAGGACACGCTAGACGAGTCAGTTAAGTTAAGGCGCTACACTATTATCAAAACCGAAATCCCCGCAGAAGGCTTGCAAGACGCGAAATTGAAATTGGAAGATGAGAATGATTACCAGTCGCAATTAATTTTCCCGGCGATGGTCATATATCCGACAATTGATGAATTCGACCTTATTGCAGAAGTAAGCGAATTGTCAAACCCAACCGAATTATTGCAGATCCTACTCGATAGGCCTGAGGAGTGGTTCCAGGACCCCCGACACGAAGAGTTCAGCGTCAAGAAATTGGAGTGCTACATGGAGACGATAGCAGGCGGATTAGTAAAAGCAGGGAAAAAAGTGACATTTAACAGCGTATTGTCGGCTCCACAGCCCGTTGTGCCACTCTTTGACAATTCATTGCGTATCTACGTGGTGCCCAAGTCACAACTGGGAAACTGGTTGTCGACTTGGAACAAGAAAGCTGCATTAGCAAAACGTGAGGTATAAAATTATGTAGCGGATTGAAGCAGATGTGCTAGCAGAGTAGCAAATCAATACCAGGTTTCACTTAAAGCCCATCGCGACAGCATATTTCTTTTCATCAAAAGCGCGTTGTCTCCTGTCTCTACGGGGCATAGGAGATTGCATGTAGCGCTCGCGCGACTCATTTGACACAAAAACCTCATCAAAGTCGAGCCGCGGCATATTAGCAAGTATTTTATCCATGTTGCAATGACTGGCATTTTGAACGAGGCGTGTGAGATCTGGTGATTTGGCCCACGGCTTGAGTATGCTGCGCTTTTCGTCCAACTCCTCATCTGTATGTATTTCAGGCAAGTGCTCCACGGTGGCGGGACTGAATGGACCTCTGAAAGCTGGTGCTGGAAGCAGCTCACTTCCTGAGATATTTCTGTTCGTCTTGGGTGTTTCAGCGAAGACCTTCGAATTTGGGGTATTGAGCAGATTTGGCTTTTCGAAATTTGATGTAGAGGAGTTTTCATGTTTCAAGCTCAGATCTTCGCCATGGTCTTTGGTGATAGCGCGCAGTTTCGAGAGCTCTGACATCCCTGCTTCATCCCCGATGTAGCGACGTTTGGGACGCGTTTGCTCAAGATATTTGAATATTTTCAGAGGATTATAGTATTTCCTCGACGTGTGCCCGGGTTGCGGCGTAGTCAGGTCTACCTGATCTGCAGAGCTTGGGTTTGAGGAAAGGGGAACCAAGGAGGCGGTCAAGAATCGATTTCGCGTAAAATCACGACGGGATTTAGCAGGGGGCTGAGGTACCTCGAGAACGGGCCGCTTGGGAGATGCCTTGGCCAAGCTTGAGGATGTAGGAATCATGTAGCGGCCACCTTCTGCTTTTTGAGCAAGCGATTCGTAGGGGGCCGCACGATACGGTGTGCTTTGCGGCGCAAGAACCGGACCTGAGACCCAGTTTCGAGACTCGCTAAGCGAATCAAGCTCAGTGACTGCGTTTGCAACTTGACCTGCTGGGCGCAGAGCGAGGGCGTCAGGTCTCTTCTTTTCCATTTCGTCTGCATTTTCTGGAGAAGCCGCTACGGAGTTGCTCTGGGCAGCTGCTTGATCAAGCTTGACGTCAGCCGGGAGTGGATGAATGCTCCTAGTTGCCGATGCGAGATTTTCCGGATTATCGTGGGACACGGCCGAGCCACTTCGCGTCGGCAACACCACGGGAGACAAGGAGTCACCCTTATGAGGCAAAGCGGCCGGCCTAGAATCTGGTGCTCGTCGTTTCACATTTTTAAGGTCCATTGGTCGCGTACGCTTCTTCGGTTTGACCGAAATTGGTTCCTTAGGGGGCAAAGAAGCAAAAGAGGATTTACGACTGGGTGTTTCCAATATTGCTGTTTTAAGATGCGCATTCAGATCCTGTGCAAGCTTATGGTTATGAGGCAACAGAGATCTTGGAACGGCCGTCGATCCGGGGTTGAAGATGGCTGGCGATGACTTGTTAGCCACGCTTGCCCGGATAGCAGTGCTTATTGCTGCAAATGAGTCATCTGGGTCATCGTGTGCAGTCGCGGTACCGAAACCCAGTTGAGGCGATTTATCAGGAGGCCGAAAGGATGCAGGGAGATAGCTCTCGGAAGCGCTCAGATGAGGCGGTTTCGAAGCAATAGGGGTCGAATCGTCATGGTGATCCGGATAAGCCGGTTTTCTTGCGAATTGGGATTCGCCGAAAACCATCAGCGAGTGTTTCAGTGAAGCAGATGACAGCATCAGAACAGCTTCCAAGAGACCGGGGTGTTTGTCACGGTCCGATTTTTCGATGAAAGATACGGCACCACTGCGACTCTGTGCAACTGCATCTTTTACAACAGTTGGTGCAAATTTTGCAGCCTCCTGTCGCAAAGCTGACCGCGATTTTTCTCCGTCTTTTTGCTCCCAGAACGGGCTCCTTTCTTCGAGGGGTAAATTTTGGAGTGAATAATGCGTACGTGATAGGGAAGGGTTGAAGTCTGTGTCAGTAGCAAGAGAACGCTTCACAGGAGACATGATTTTTGGTTGCGGTGGGGCATCATTTTCTGCAGCAACTTGGGACAGATGCACGTTTTGATGCACGTCTTCAGCGCTCTCCAGAGAGCGACTATGTCTAACAAGTTGGGCATCGGCTTTTGTATTAGGGAGATCAGTGGAGTTAGCAATTTTGTTAGCAGAGGTAGCCCCTTGATGCGAACGAGTCTCTAAAACCTCATCGGGAAGGTCATGTTGGGCAGGACGCGGCGGCTCTGGGATTTCAAGATCAAGTTCCGAGGTGGGTGATGCGGAATGCGAAGAAGCGAAAGGAAATTCCGGATTCGAGGAATAAAGATGCAAATGTTGAGGCGAAATTGGAGCAGGAGTGACGTTACTACTCGTTCCTGATATAGAGGTATCAGCAGAGTTTTGCTTCGGCTCAGACGAAGCCGCCGGCGGGATTTCGTTATTATTGAAGACTGAGTTCAATGTGTAGGGAGGTTTCAGGCGTTCGGAATCGTATATTTCACCAGCAGATGTGGGCAAATTGGCTACTTCCAGGGCATCCCGACCTGTCGAATGGTTTGATATGACTGCGGCATGATCCGAAGAGAGTGTCCTGGGAGATGTCGATCTTATCTTCAAATCTGGGATTCGTCTTTTGCCGGATAGGTGAGACTCCGATCTCGGCCGCGAAAATATTCTCAGTCCAGTAATAGGCTGTAGGCTCGGAACGCCGTGACTGTCGAAGTGGTTGGAATGTATAAACGAGTTTGCCGCACCCGTCCCGTGGTCGTTTCGGATGGGATCCGCGAAATCAGCCAGCTGATCCCCGGATTGATACACGTTATCTCGTAAAGCTTTTGACTTTTGGGTAGAGGGAGATCTCGCTGTTGAAAGCTGGTTTGGAGACCCTCGTTGCCTTTCGGCGGCCAAGTCACCACTGGGATCTATATTTCTCGCGACAATTTCGCCTTGTGGAGAGGATTCAGCGCTACGCTCTTCCAAAATCTCGTCGTGGATCAACAGTTCACTTGTGTCTTCCCTCAGCCTAACATCTTGATTCAAAGTGTTGTCACTAGACAACAATTGTTGGTTCGGAGTTGATGAGCCTGATACTGAATCCAGTGAGCTGTATTGAGCGCTTCGCGGCTCTGATTGCCCAGCAGGTCCATCTGAGAGCGGCTTTTGATAAGCTGTATTAGCAGCATCATTATTCAGAAGCACTGAGTTTAGTGGTACAGACGAAGCACCCGCATTGATGTTCAGAAGTACTTGTGGCGACTCCTGAATCTCCGATCCGGTCGTATGAAAATCAAAATTCGCAGCGCTAACCTCTGAATCGGCAGCATGAATTTCCGAGTCCGCGGCATCGGAAAAGCCGTCGTCACTGGACTCCTCAAGCTGGGCACATTGAGAAAGAAATTCGTCGCGTATATCCTGGCGATGCTCACCTTGAGATATTTGGGCCATCACAGCTTCTAGACAAGAAAAAGAATTGGAAAGCGCGTCTGCGACGCGGGTGCCTGAGGAGAGGGCCACGTTTGTGGCGTACGCGACGCTTGACGTGATCCAGCGCGAGGATCCTGGAGCAAGGAGCTCCTCCTTATTGCGACTAGCGCGTAGAGGCCAGAAGTTTGACCTCATAATGAGGAAATCGAATCGTTAACCGATGGTTGTAAAAAAACAATACTGGGTAAGACGCGGTGGGGTTTTGAATTTCCATGAGTCTTTTTTTCTCTGTGGGGACAGGCAGAAAAATCTAAAGCACACCAGTCCGAGAAATGAGCAGAGACTGCGAAAAGCCGTATCGAGACGTGCAGCTGATCGCGGAACTTTGTTGGTGACTTATGAAAACTGGGATTACACAATCAGGATGGCTCCGCCTTATTCACACAAATCGCGTATTGATGGACGGTATTCATAAACGCAGGAGTCATAAGGGAGGTTCCGGATGACAAGCAAAGCCCTGACGAATCCTGCTGTGATCGGGACGGATGAGTGCTCATAGGAAAACTACTATAGGTGTGCCATGTGCCAAATTGGATGATTATAAGAAGACTACAACGAGGCAGCTGACGAAGAAATCGGCTAGAGGGGGAACGAATATACTCTGAAAAAGCCAAGGAGTAGCAAAACCTGGAAATTCCACGAGACTGAGGGCCGACAAGGTGAGTAAGAGCCCTAGCGAGACCATGAAAGGAGACCAAGAAAATTTTTGAGCCTCAAGACGATACGCAAAAGATGCTAGTTGCGCAAAGAATTTGGGGGTGCTAACGTTTGACGAGACATCAGCCAGCTGATGCCTCGCGATGAAGAAATACATGATCGTGGTTTTCTTGGGCGCACAATACGCATGCCGTCGCAGAACTCTTTGATAATTCAAGTAAGGTGATATTGCCTTGTTGTGCTGTTTCTTGCAGCATTCTGGTATATCAGATAGCTATACATCGTAGTCAACGCATCTCCTTGTAGCGTACCTCCGAGGCCGTACCCCACGTTTCAAAGAAAAGTGTGCGGCTACCAATCGCTGATTTGATAAGACGATATCGCGACGCGGTAGCCACGGGGGGTACTGACCATCGCTGATTTCCAAGTCCGCCCTAGAGACTTGACTCAACTCTCACATTCCCATGGACTCTCTGCACCCTACGTGTTCTGTGTATGCCGGTGCATCTGTCGCTAGCTTCGTGTTCTCGGTATTATTGACCATAGGGATATTTATTAGCTACGTACCACAATACGTCCGTATCTATCGCTTGCGCACCAGCGAGGGACTCTCAACCAAGTTCTTGCTTCTAGGATCCACATGTTCTGTCTTCACAATTACAAATATTGCGCTTGTGGGTGCCGATGCGCGTGCATGTTGCCACGCCGGGGCTTTGTCCGCATTTGATTGCGCAAGTTCCCAACTAAATACGATACAAATAACAGTCCAGTGCGCATGTGCTGTTCTCATGCTAGTCGCAGTACTCGTCTGGACCCGTCTGTCCCCGCTCCAAGACCGCAAAGACTATCACGAACTAGTGATCGTGGGACGTGTAGTCACTGTGCATTCCCTTCTTGCTATCGTTCAGGTCGTTGCTGCATCCATGCTGTCCAAACATGTTCGCTACTGGGTTGCTACTGTTAATGGTCTTCTCTCCATGGCATTGACCGTCATTAAGTATGTTCCCCAGATTGCTACGACTTACTCCTTGAAACACGCAGGCACCCTCTCCATCGGAATGATGTGCATACAGACTCCCGGTGGCATGCTATTCACCGCGACTTTGCTCGCCGCCAAAGGTTCCCACTGGAGCTCGTGGATCGGGTACTTGGCTGCTCTGCTTTTGCAGGGAGTCTTGTTGGGCCTTTGCCTCTACTACACTTACCGGTCGCAGAACGTTGAACTCAACGAGTACTCTGCTATCTCCGAAACTGAGCGGGATGAGTGTGATCATACAGTCTCTGAGTCTTAGTTTCCCTCACTTCTTATAAGTCTCGGCATCGTGGTCGGCAATGGTATGGGCATGTCCCTCCATTATTTCTTGCCCCACACATGGGTATTCGGTGAAAAAATACCACTTCTCCCGTTCACCCTTGACATACTACGATGCTGAGGGGCATTCCTCCCTCTCGACCTTCTCTGATCATTCACACTCCTGCTCCTTCAGCGGTAGTGTCGATATGCATCCGGATCACGTGCCCGGTAACGCTGATTTCTGAAAATTTTTTGTCGTGCGTAATTGGCTGAGTAGGCGACTACAAGACTTTGATCAAGTGCAAGTTTTCCGCTTCTGTGGCCGTCTTCACCCAATCCGCAATGTTTAGAAACGTGGTCAAATCGTTCCGCCAGATCGGTGCGCTTAACGTGCCTGCACGTTCGTACGCCGCCTTTACACGCACAAAGCCTCACGTCAATATCGGTACTATTGGTCACGTTGATCACGGCAAAACCACCTTGACTGCTGCCATCACCAAAGTCTTGTCCAAGACTGGTGGCGCCAACTTCTTGGACTACGGTTCCATTGACCGTGCACCTGAGGAGCGTGCCCGTGGTATCACTATTTCCACCGCGCACGTTGAATATGAAACTGAAGCGAGACATTATGCTCACGTCGACTGCCCCGGTCACGCTGATTACATCAAGAACATGATTACTGGTGCAGCTCAGATGGATGGCGCTGTTATGGTTGTTGCTGCCAGTGATGGCCAGATGCCTCAAACTAGAGAGCACTTGTTGTTGGCTCGCCAGGTCGGTGTTCAGCACTTGGTGGTGTTTGTCAACAAGATCGACACCATTGACGATCCCGAAATGTTGGAGTTGGTAGAGATGGAAATGCGTGAATTGCTCACCACGTATGGTTTCGATGGTGACAACACTCCCGTTGTAATGGGCTCTGCGTTGTGTGCTTTGGAAGACAAACAGCCGGAAATTGGACTCGAGGCCATCAAGAAGTTATTGCATGAGGTCGACACTCACATCCCTACTCCCCAGCGTGACTTGGAACAGCCGTTTTTGTTGCCGGTTGAGGACGTCTTTTCGATTTCGGGCCGTGGTACCGTTGTCACGGGCCGTGTCGAGCGCGGAACTTTGAAAAAGGGTGAGGAAATTGAGATTGTCGGCAACTTTGAGAAACCCTTCAAGGCTACCGTCACCGGTGTCGAGATGTTTAAAAAGGAATTGGACCTGGCTCTCGCGGGTGACAACTGTGGTATCTTGTTGCGTGGTGTCAAGCGTGATGAGGTCAGCCGTGGTATGGTTTTGGCCAAGCCGGGAACCGTCAAATCCTACAGCAAATTCTTGTGCTCCTTGTACGTTTTACTGAAAGAAGAGGGTGGTCGTCACTCCGCCTTTGGTGAGAACTACAAGCCTCAAGTGTTTCTCCGTACCAGCGACGTCACCGCATCGTTCCGCTTCCCCGAGGGCCCAGACGCTGACCATTCCAAGATGGTCATGCCGGGAGACAATGTAGAAATGGTTGCTGAGTTGATCAAAGCTTGTCCCATCGAAGTGAACCAACGCTTCAACATTCGTGAGGGTGGAAAGACCGTCGGCACAGGCTTGATTACTCGTCTTATGGAGTAATCACTACTTCCCTTCCCAGCCCAGCGTCACGAATTGTGCGTTAACCATCTATTCAACAAGTCTTGACCAGACTTGTTTATTTGATAATTTTGTATATACTAGAATGAAAGAATTCGTCTCTTTACTTGGTGCAGGCGATGCCCCTTTTTCGTCGCGTTTGTAGAATTCAACTGTTATCTCTTGCGCATAATCCGTCTTATACCACGCTCGCGCTTTACTGAACAGGCTAAACTAGACAATAAAGAGGGATAAAATATTGATGCTATGGTATAAAAAAAAGTGTTGCTTGATAACTATCGGTGCAAAGTATGCGAACCACTGACTCGATCCCCAAACTCGCTCATCGATGCTTTGAAGATACTATGAAAGCGTGGAATTGAAGCCAATTTCTGATGTTTTCGTCTGGAAGTCTCTCCTATCTAAAGCATCATCGCACTTATCAAGGCAATTATCGAAAGCAAACTCGCAGTGTTCCTAAGAGCATCGCCCTCGTAGCTAGCGACTGTGTTCGGTGCAACAACTGACGAGTTCCCATTCAGGTAGCTCAGAATATTCGCAATGGCCACAGAAGTTTCTTGCAAAGCAACTGATGGAGCTTGCGAGGCAAGAGTAGTTCCTGGCACCTTGAATGTCGAGAGCAAGCTCTGGTCATTCTCCTTTTCTCTCTCCTGCCCTTTTCCATCCGTTTGCTCCCCAACTTGCTGATTGTTGTTCTCATTCTCTTTTTCGTCGGCTGCCTGAGCTCCTACCTCACTGGTCAGGTCATTCTCCTCTGGCAAGGGGCAGTATGTTGTGTATACTGCGTCTTCTGAGCTAAAGACGGCGACTCCGGTTGTCACCAATTCCTCTGAGCACGAGTCGTCATCACAGTTGGTGGTGGTGAAAACTGCTGTGAGGGTTCTTGTGATAGTGGATGTGACATCATCAGAAGAAGTCGTCGGTTCGACGTGGTTCACCTCCTCCTCTGACAACGGGCAGTAAGTAGTGTACACTGTCTCTCCTGAGGTTACAACAGCAATCCCAGTCGTGACTTCTTGTTCCGAACATGCGTCTTCGTCGCAATGAGTGATGGTGACAACCGTTGTCTCTACTGTTGTGACGGTCGACGCGACATTAGCCAGGGAAATCGTTTGGGGCACCTCGGTCGCTTCTTCCTCGGGTAAGGGACAATAGGTCGTGTAGATTGTCTCGCCTACAGTGACAATAACTAATCCGGTGGTTACAGTCAGTTCCGAGCACGACATGCTCTCGCAATCGGTAACAGTGATGACTGTTGTGTGCACATCTGTTGTAGTTGAGAGAGGAATCTCCTCTGACTTGGAGGAAAGCGATGCAGACAGGGACTTGGAAACTATTGTTGACAACGAAGAAAAAATACCAACTGAAGAGCTGGATACCGCGGAGGGCAGAGTCGCAGTAGTCGAAGAGGAAGACGACAGTGGGGTACTGATCTCAGGGGTCGAGGATAGCAAAGACGAAGATGACAGGGGCTCGGCAGCGGCAGCGGACTTGAAATCAGCCTCATCACCAGAGAATTCTTTGAAAGATCCAAATGGTGCCGTGGACAGGGGAACAAAGAGCCCTATGCTTTCGCTCGAGGCAACAGGCTCTGACGACGGTACGACATCGAACCACGAGGATGCTGGTATCTCTATAGAAGGAGCAGGTTGCTCGTCGACTTCAAGTGATTTCACTGGGAATACAGGCACTATTGATACAGTCGGATTTTCAATTGACTCAATGGGCCACGATTCCTCTGCCGGCGAAGGCGACTCCTCGGGCAAGTTTGATGGTTCAGGCTCGTTCAACGGCTCCTCGGGCTCACTCGATGGCACAAGCTCATTCAAAGGTTCCTCTGGTTCAGTCGTTGGTTCAGGCTCGGTGGATGGTTCGGGCTCACTCAATGGCTCCTCAGGCTCGGTTGTTGGCTCAGGCTCATCTTCGGGCTCGCACGATGGTTCAGGCTCGGATGATGGTTCAGGCTCATCTTCGGGCTCGCACGATGATTCAGGCTCAGTTCCTGGTTGGGACTCACTTGATGGCTCCTCAAGCACCAAGGTAGATGATGGCTCAAGGATCTCTAAAGTCAGGGATGGTGATGGCGTCGTGGTTGTAATAGGCTCGACTACTTGTGAATCATCTTGAAGAATTTCATACACTTGTCCAGCGTAATCGTTGTTGGCCTCGGCAGTCGAAGCATCTATGATCACAACACCGCCAAACAGGGGGCAGTGACGAGCATCAACTAACAAGCTTTCGAGGTCACTGGCCGACACGTACTCGCTGTCACAGGGATTAGCGGTAATCCCCACGAAATAGTCGATCTTCCTTTGCAGGAATCCCAGAGAGTATTCGCACCACATTTGCCAATCGAAACTGTCCCTCACGCCGCAGTGAGGCTCGTCAAACCTAATAAACAAGTAATCGACCAGAACGTGTCTCACGATAACCGCCAATTCGCCGAATCCATCGCACGAAGGTGCGATTCCAAGGAGAATATCGTTGTTGAGCTCTTTGATCCGGCTAGCAAAGGTCCCAAAGTAGCATCCAGCCTCCAAAAAGTTGAAACCGTCAATTACGGCGTCCCCAAATGGGCGCGGTCCGTTATAGCCCGGTTGCATTGGCCCATATGTAGACCAGACCACGTCGGCATATCCACTTGCTTGAGAGTCACACCCAAACAGGTCCGACGCACGCAAGCTCAACAAGACCTTCTTGCCCATACTGTGGCAATCGTGAATTCCTTGACGAATGTCGGGGCAATTTTGCAAATAAGTTGCGTCGTTGAAGTTGTATCCAGGGCCTCCGTTATCGCAGTTGGTACGGAAGCTCAGCTCGAAGTTGGGGTACACATCCAAGTCCTCAAGCAAGATCATACTGGCGTCGCTGTGTTTGCAGTAGTACAGCAAGCTCTTTTCCGAGCCTGCGCGGTTCTGTCCCCAGTAGAGAACAGTCTCACTGCCAGCTGCGACACACACTGATGCCGCGAGAAGAAGGAAAGAGCGCATTGCAATTGACGTTGTCTGATGTAGACCGATAGAAATGTCAGGAGAAGGCCTGTCTTATATGAGTGAGCATCATGCTTCTTGTCCAGTGTTGCGCGCCTCGTGCGTCTTGTTTTGAAAGCACAAGACTAAATTGGGACTGGCGATTTGTGTCTCATATTTAGGGGTATCACCTCATGCCACTTGTGCTGTCAAATGTGCACTGGAGCGTGATGAGTATGTGTGTTTCTCTCCAGATTCACATACTTGACCATAAGACTGACAGCTCTCTATCTAGCAACAGATATCAAACAAATTGGACCCAATGGTCCTTCTTTAGCCAAGCGATCCTCTTGTTCTCCACTCAGATCTGCGGGCACGGCTCAATCTTGGCGCCCTTTCGGCTACGACAAGTTATCCGTTACACAAACATGAATAAGCTCCGCATCCATTTATTTTTCTCGTTACTGGTGTCCCTTGCATGTGTTTATTTTGTCGGTGGTACGAACGGCGTGAGGTGGGTGCACCAAAAGTCAGTGCCGAACGCCAAGAGTGGGCAAAAAGTATCTTCGACCAATTGCCTCAGTGTTCTAGGCCACTCAAAACTGGATGATTCCAAAAGCTTGGGCAAAGTAGGGGGGAGACTAATAGTAGGGGCAATCAGAGACCCTGTACTTTGATAGCTTCAATGCCTTTAGGCGGGCTAAGAAAGATCTCACTGGAAACCAAGGAAGTCGCGAATAATAAGCGACGGGAAGGGGATTATCCGTAGTTTTGTGAACCCGCCTCGGTGTTTGTGGGCTTAATTTGGAACACGGTATTTAGAGGCGAGGATCTAGACAGGCAAAGCGGCCTCTTTGCACTGCTAGTGCGGGGCATGATCCACTATGTATCTGTTTACCTATTTGTCTATTATTGGAAGGCACTCGGGATAGAGTATGGTGGTAGCCTCACAAAGCGCTCGAGATAGCTGAGATAATACCGTGACAAAGGGGGGTCGTCAGACCATGTGATCGGCACCAATGCATCAGTATTTGTGTCGTCCGCGGATAAGTAGCAAGCTGCCGCGGAAAGGAAAATTAAGCAGTACTAGACGACGCCCATGTTCCAGCGATAATCGAATTTCTCGGTTTCTCTCGTGCATCAGACCAATTTGATTCCCCTTTTCATCTTGTAGGCGATGTCGGAATCAAAAAAAATTGCTTTGAGCTGGGTGCCATCAAAGAACCAGATCAGCCATTCACATGTCTCTTACGATATGAAGAGGAGCAATATCATGAAAGCTTGTTACTAGGTGTGATTTCCACAAAGTCTCCAGCATCGGCCGCTGAAACGCGTGGCTCTTCCCCGCACAAATGATTTTTTTCTCGTCTTACCCACACGCACCTTTGAAGGGAACGCTTGAAGATCGCATACTACGGCGGCCCCTATGAAACCGACTCTCGTAGCTACAGAGATTGGACCAGGATACACGCATCCCTATCTGAGCAATACTACCCATTCTCTTCGTATCTTCGACAAGCATAGACAAGTTCTTGTCGCCGACCGCGAAGTTATTCTTCTTCATGGCTCGTGCGTTGCCCGGAAGCTTGTTTACGAGTCAAGCATCGTTGCTGCTACATACACCACATTCCCTCATCCATCGGTGTCTACCTCTTCAGCGTCCAAATCTGATGTGAAAAAATCTATTGAAGCATTCGTGGTGTGCTTGTCAAAACAAGCACATGTGTATTATGACGACGGCCGTCAAAATGTCGTCAGCTTCTCCTTTCCTATAAGCATGGCATTCCCATTCGATTCTGGTCTTATCTTGGAGCGGGACTCTTTGTCGGACGTTTCCGGAATACCCGCTAGCGATGCGCGCTTCTTGGCGCTTATTGATCCTATTCACGAACTAAAGGTATTGGGCACGGCCGCGATTGCTACGATTCCCTTGCACGAGCACCTCGTGTGCTTTCCGCCTCAGAACTTGAACAAATCAATGTCTCTCTGCGCAACTTATAACAAAGTGGACCGATGCGTTAATGTTTACTTTATCAAGGCGGGCACGCGGCTGTCGATTCAAAGAGCTGCGAGCCACCCCAAAAATTCTCGTCGCAAACCGTCGCTATTTCCCAAGAACCCCAATGTGAACTCGCAACCGAATCCGAATCCATCGGGAGTATTGGAAGATGATCTTCCGTACGATGCGGTCAGCGCCTATCCAATCGCCCAAAACGCGGCATCACTATCTATGGACAAGAAAAGAACGAGCACTCTTCTCTCAGACGCATCTTCGATGGCCCGCATGGCCAACGACATCGAGCCGCCAATTTTTCAGCCGTCTCGAGAGTACCCCCCTGCTCGCAAAGATATGCTCTTATCACGCATTGAGCTGATCGATTGTTCTAGTAAGATGTCGCTGATTCGAGTATTCAACTTGGCATTTGACGGGAAGGAAGCGATTGTGGTGTGCGACACAGGGCGCAAGACGTGTCGCGCCTTTATTTATCCACAGGGTACCACCACAAAGTCACAAACCTCGTACACGATCGCATGTGCTGAGTGCGTGCCCATGTTCCATCCAGGATGCGCGGGCCACTTGCTTGCGCTCCAAGCAGATGGCACGATACTCATGGCGAATCCCTTTGTTGACGTTACTTCGCCTCCGATTTCCGTCCAGGTGGGGCTACCGAATGATTCGGCGCGTATCCGTCATTTGATAGACTGTCGGGACAACCTTGCCGCCGTAACTGATACAAACGGTGCATCTCATCTCATTAAGCTTGTTCTCGAACCCCACTCCGATTTCGTTATGGCGTGTTTGCGGTGCTTGAAGTACTTGTCGGGATCCAAAGTCACCGAAACAGTGTGGATGGTGTGGCGCGTCGCATTAATGCTTGATCCGGACAGAGATGAATGGGACGCCTTTGTAGCCACTATCCTCGTATTGGCATATCCGTTCCAGGAGCCGTCAAAGTGTCTCGCTAACCCCATTACCCGCCTTCTTCCACGTGCTAAAATCTTGCAAAAGGAATCCAACTTCAACTACTCGTTCCAGGAGCTTTCTCCTTACATTGCCTTGGCCCTTCATCTCTTGCGCGAAGAGTACAAGCTCAATGTCACCGAAGCGCTGAGCGTCGACCGGTTGGGAATGCTACTTACTCAGCTTACAATGTGGATGGGCTGGCCTGAGCAGTGGACGCGTTACTATATGTACGATCCTAAAACCATCGACCTGAAACTCCGACTATTGCAGGGTCTCGTGGTTCCAGACCCGCCCAACTTGTTGAAATCACTCGCGAGTCTCTTTGGGCTGCAAGTAGTTCGATATATAACTTATTCTCAATTGGTGGAGGAAGGGGAGCCTGTTGATATTGAGATTACCCCGCGCACCCACTTTATCCTCAAGGCGTTCGAGGTGTTGGTACTGCCGTCATACGGTTCTAGTGCGCTTGTGCACTTGTTCAGCGAGTACAAGGTCTATTTGAATGACCTTGAATTGTATCCCCCAGGAATATGCATGCCACTAAAGGACGCAATCCTGAAGTGTCAAGAAAACCCTGATTTCGAATGGACGCGCGACGCTCTCGACTTGGTGGGGCGACAGGACTTGCTCGCGCTCTTTTCGCCGCCCGCCGACCATTGCGGCGTGCTCGACACTGCGAGCCACCAAAAAAGTGTTACGCAGGTACTACACAATGTGCTCGATCCGAACGAGTGTATCGAAGCGTGGGACGGACAACTGGAGGCGGACCGCATCGAGATCACCAAGCTTATTTTCGACTATGACCGACGGTACTATGAGATCACGACCCTACTCCACCAAACCAAACAGCAGGTAGCCACGCTCCAGAACGGCGAGGACCTTGCCGAGTACGATTTAGTTGTTGCGCGGCGCGAGCTAGCGTCTCTTGTTGCGCTCCGGACCCTAACGATCCCGTTTGGACGCGCTGCACTCTATTACGCGGCACGCAAGCCGTTGCTCACGGAGAAGTTCCCCGTACCCAAGTTCAACCTCAACACGTGTGTAGCGCCCACCATGACCAACATTGTGCTTGCCCCGGACGCGATACCGAGCATTGTGACCGAGTGGGGCTACTTCCACAATGGGGTAGCGGCGGGGCTCAGTATATGCAAAAATACAAAGGGGGTCACCGGGAGCTGGATCATCTTCAACAAGCCCGGGGAACTCAGCGCGCAGCACGCCGGGTTCCTCTTGGGATTGGGACTCAACGGCTACCTCAAGAACTTGGAGGAGTGGCACATATACAATTATTTAGGACCCAAGCACCCGTTAACGAGCGTGGGCCTCTTGATTGGGATGGCGGCAAGCTTACGGGGGACGATGGACAACAAGTTGACCAAGGTCTTGTCGGTGCACGCGGTGGCACTCCTTCCGCAGGGCGCGAGCGACTTGAACGTGCCGATAATGGTGCAGACGGCGGGGTTGGTGGGAATCGGCTTGCTCTACCTCGAGAGCCAGCACCGCCGAATGAGCGAGATCCTCTTGCTGCAGATCAGCGGCAGCATTGTGCAGAACGGGGTGGAGCACATTTTCGAAGGGTACCGGCTCGCGGCCGGGTTTGCGCTCGGCTATGTGAACTTGGGCAAGGGCAATGACTTGGGCACGCTCCGGGACACGCACCTCGTGGACAAGCTTTTGATGCTTGCCGTGTCGGTTAAGGACCAGCAGCAGCAGCCAGGGCAGGAGCTCGAAAAGAGTGCGAGCGGTGCTATTGTCGCCCTCATGCTCATATTTCTCAAGACGGAGAACCTGAACATGGCGGAGAAGATGGCGGTGCCGCAGCTGGAGCACTTGATGGACTATGTGCGGCCGGACTTGTTGCTATTGCGGAGCCTTGCCAAGAACCTCTGCATGTGGCTGGGGATCAAGGGCACGGTGGCGTGGGTCGAGAGCGAGATCCCGCGGCACTTGCGGGAGCGGCACCTGCACAGCCAACTGCGCGTGCTAAGCAGCGACCAGGTCCCGTACTTGAATCTTGTGGGCGGCTTGTGTCTCGCGATCGCCGTCAAGCATGCTCTGAGCCAGGACGCTGGTGCGCGCGACACCTTGCTCCATTTCTTTGACGAGTTGACGGCCACGTGCGACTTGCGGGCCGAGAGCTACGACCAAAAGCTCGCGTCGCACTGTGCGCGGCACATGCGGATTCTCGTGGGCCTTTGCCTCTCGCTCGCCATGTCCGGGCTGGGAGACCTCAAGGTGTTTCGGCGGGTGCGGGCGCTCTATTGCGGCACCACCCCTGACATTGGGTACGGCAACTATATGGCGATCAACACGTCGCTCGGGTTTCTCTTTCTAGGGGGCGGGCAGTATGCGTTCGGAAGCAGCAACTTGGCGATTGCCGGGTTGGTGACGAGCCTCTACCCGATCTATCCCAAGGAGGTGCTGCAGGGCCACGACGTGCACTTGCAATCGCTCCGGCACTTTTGGGCGCTTCTGGTGGAGCCGCGGTGCTTGGTGGTGCGGAGCGTGAACACGCGGCGGCCGTGCAAGCTCCCGGTGTCGATCACGCTAAAGAGCGGGCGCGTGATGGAGAAGCTTTCGCCGTGCTTGTTGCCGAGCCTTGACGAGATTGCCGAGATCAGCACCCTGTCGCGCGACTACTTTACGGTCCGGGTGCTGTTGCACAAGGGTAGCGAGCACGCGGCCGCGTTCATGAGGTCGCTCACGATCCACGTGTCACCGCGGAACGACCACGCAGTGCTCGAGCAGCTGCTCGCGTTGCTTCTCGGGCAGGAGAAGCGAGAGCTGGACCAGGCGGGGACCGCTTGCGACTACCGCAAGTTGCTCGAGCTCGAGAGCATGCAGCAGCTTCTGGGGCGGGAGCGGCACGTGTTGCGGGAGATGGACAGTGGCGAGGGCGAACAAGAGGGCGGGGCCAGCCGCGGGCGCGAGGGCGGGCTCGAGTTGCACGGTGTCATTGACGACCGGCTCGCGATGATGCAGATGGTGCAGGCGCCGCGAACGGTGGAGGAGGTGTGGAACCTCCGGCTCTTGTTCGCGTACAGCGACCAAAAGATGCAAAAGGAGCAGCAATATTTATCCGTTGAGTTTGTGGAGCAGCTCAAGCAGGTTGTGCGGAGGCACCTAGGGGCGGCTGCGTGTGATTCTTGAAGGGGATTACTATGAGGCTACCTAAAAGTGTGATGCAGAGGGGATTACTCTGAGGCTACCTAAAAGTGTGATTCAGAGGGTATTATAAGAGTTGCTCGCATTTCTATAAATAAGGGCTTTTGATGTGCGATATGGCTACTGAGATGGTCTGCTCTGCATGTATCTATACACAAACCGCTATGCACAGGGCGTATTGATGAGGTCTGCGTCGTGGTGAGCAGGGTCGCAGCTGATTCCTTAATGCGATATTCATTTCCCGTAGCGAAATAACTGATTCTGTCGCGTGCGTGTTGTTTCCAAAAAAGCCGCAATAAAAAATAAAACAAAAAATTCTCACGTGCCCGGATTACACGTGATCTGGAACCTTACCTGCAGGTGGGCCCGATGAGGCAAGGCGACGACGGCGACGAGGTCATAGAGGCGCATGTGATCCTGCAGGCGCCAAGTACGGCGTTTATATTCTGTAGAGCGATGTGACGGTATATAACGATCTCTTGGTACAATTTAAATGTCTCACTCTTTTCTTTTCTACTGTGGTGGCTTCTCAAATATAAATAGTGTCGCTCGTCTTCTTTCAGACTTGGTCAGTAACACCTCAATACGCGTTACCACTCTCCACTACCACCACAGACACTACCACTACCACCACACCCCGCTACCACACTCCACCACCACACCCCACACCAACAATGAAATCAGCTCCGCTACGCCGGCCGGGTGCGCATCCAAAGTCCCAAAAGTTCCGCTCCTCGGCCTTTGCCCACGGCCCTCATCACATGAGCATCCAGCATCCCTTGTCCCGCGCCACCACCGTGGCCGAGATCGCTTCCCACGAGTACTTGCAACAGCAGGAACAGCAGCAACAACAACAAACTCAACAACGGAAACCCCGCAAAAACTTGTCGTCTCTCTACTATGACCTACCCCGTCTCCCGCGCCCTAAACGCAGCGTCTTGTACTACTCCACCTGGGTCCCCTATGCCCTGTCCCCTCGCCAGATCATCCGCAACGTTCATTGGCCCCGCCGCCCCTTTGCGATCGCGCCCCACTCCTTGTCCAACACCACCCGCAACTTGCATCGCCGCTTCTTCTCCGTCGAGGCCCGGGCCCGCCGCCGCGAGCGCCGCCGCTTTGTTCGCTGGTGGACCTTGACCTCGCTCTTGGTCGTCTTGTCGGGCGTGGCCGCTCGCATCCGCTACGAACGCGGTCAGCTGCCCAGCGATGACGCCGACGAGGACGACGATGTCGTCTTTTTCAACGAGTACCAGATAAAACCCCAGCTGTGGCACCTATACGCCTACTCCACCCTCCCGCTCAAGGCCATTTCCCGCGTCTGGGGCCGCGTCAACGAGATTGAGTTGCCCGCGTGGCTACGGCTGCCCACCTTCCGTCTCTACTCTGCGATTTTCGGAGTCAACTTGACCGAAATGGAGGAAACAGACTTGACAAAGTTCCACAACTTGCTGGAGTTCTTTTACCGCACGCTCCGGCCGGGAGCGCGCCCCTTGGCCAGCCTGGACTTGGTCAGCCCGAGCGACGGCAAGGTATTGGGCTTTGGCATGATTGAAAACGGAAAAATCGAGCAGGTCAAGGGCATGACGTACTCGATCGAAGCCTTGCTCGGCTTGAACGTGACGCGTTTGGCCGCGCCCAGCCACTGTCCGGACTTTGAGCCCGAGGGCGGCGACGACGACAAGGACCTGCTCCAGAGCCACCACGATTTCGCCGAAATGTACGGCGTTGCCGAACACGTGCTCGACGAACTGCCCGCAGGCACCTCGCTCGCGTACCTGGATCTCGGCGACGGCACCGCCCGCGGGTCCGACCCGCTGCGCTCCAAGGAGATTGCCGTGGCCCGCAACTTGAACCCGCTGGTGTCGCCCGAGCTTAGCGGCAACAAGCAGCTCTACTTTACGGTTATCTACCTTGCGCCGGGCGACTACCATCGCTTCCACTCGCCCACCAACTGGGTGACCACGTTGCGGCGGCATTTCATTGGGGAATTGTTTCTGGTGGCCCCCTTCTTTCAAAAGACGCTCCAGGGGCTCTTTGTGTTGAACGAGCGGGTCGCGCTCTTGGGGTACTGGAAGCATGGCTTTTTCTCCATGATCCCCGTGGGCGCGACCAACGTGGGCAGTATTGTGGTCAATTTCGACAAGGACCTAAAGACCAACGTGGTGTATGAGAATGAGGTGTACCGCGCCAAGAGCGGCAGCAGTGGCTACAGCAGCAGCAGCAGCGGAGACGAGCTGGAGGGCGAGCCGCTGGAAAAGACACCCTTGGCTGCCCCTCCAACGACCGAAAAAAAGAAGCGGTTGCGCAAAAATACCGTGTACGAAGCGACCTACACCAAGGCCAGTAGCTTGCTCGGAGGATATCCCTTGACCAAGGGCCAGGAAGTCGGGGGGTTCAAGTTGGGGTCGACGGTGGTCCTCGTCTTTGAGGCCCCTGACAATTTTGAGTTCAGTTTGCAGCCAAACCAAGCGGTCAAGATGGGCCAGTCCCTCGGGGGCTTTGCATAGTGCTCCCAATCGGGAAAGTAGCTTAGGTAATATTTCAGCCACGTGACCAAAACAAAATTAGAATTTTAGAGTGCATACAAGGATGAATTCGCACGCAAAGACGGCAGCGGCGTTGTGATATTTTTAAAAAAAACTTGAAGGCATTCAAAGCATCGTCCGTTTACTTGTTGTGTACCACTACTACCGCCACCACTACCACCACATATTCCCTGCCACATCCCACTACGTACTCCTACCGCACACACCCCACCACAATGTCCTTTCTAGAAACCATCAGAGGCTTTGGCCGCAGCAGCAAGAAGAACAAGAAGGACGATTCGCCGTACCATGCGTCTACCTCGAATTACTTGTCTTCGCGTAACCCGCCCTCTCCAACGCGCATTTCCCCCTCGCGGCGCAAAGCCCAACTACGCCAGCTGTCTCCCTCCCGTGACTCCCGCCGCTCCCAGCCTGCTGGCCAGGCCCTGCCCTCGCGAACCTCCATCTCCACCCTGAAACTGATATCGGACCCTTCCACCGCCCCGCCGCCCCTCTTTCTCTGCGAGCCTTTCAATAAGACCGCCTTGGTCAAGGGCTCCTTCAAAACTATCGTCCAGCTTCCAAAGTACGTCGACTATGGCGAGTGGCTCGCCCTCAACATCTTTGAGTTCTTTAACCACTTGAGTATGTTTCACGATATCTTTGCTGAGTACATGTCTGTCGAAAAGTATCCCACCATGAACGCGGGCCCCAACACCGACTACATGTGGGTGAATTCTAACGGCCAGCCCATTAACTTGCCCGCCGCTCAGTACATTTCCTTTGTTTTGGAATGGATCTCCAAAAAATTGAACGACCAGGCTGTCTTCCCCACCAGTAACAGCGGCACTTTCCCCCCGACCTTTGTCAAGGACTGTAAGCACATCGCCCTCCAGATGTTTCGCATCTTTGCCCACATATACCATAACCACTTTGAGATCATCCTCCATCTACTGCTAGAAGCCCACTGGAATTCCTTTTTCGCAAACTATGTCTGTTTCGTCTTCTCGTTTGACTTGGTCGACCGTTCCGAAATGGGACCTCTTTTACCTTTGATCGAAGACTTTGAGAGTCAGGGTAAAATCGTCTTGTGATTCGCCATACACTCCAGCGGGGCCGTGATTGATTTGTTTACCGTCTGAACATCAAACAGGTATGCTACACCTCTGAATTCAGAATGGTGGTGATGGTAAGTGCCAATCTCAACAGCATAATGAACCTTATGCGCCGTCAAAATGCGACTCATTTCTCTGCAACGTCACAATCACGAGCTCGGTGATTCACGATAAGAAAATTAGAAGAGTGCCAAGACATAAGGTATGAGCCAGGTCTAGTCCCACATATGAAACATATAAAAATATATATTTCGAATAGATTCATTGCCCGCTAATCAGGCTCTAGCAAGGATGCGTCGTTTGCCTCATGTCTTGTCGTTTGTTTCCCTACGGGGGCTCACCTTAACGTTGGTCCCTATCTCTTATCTTCTCCGTGTGACCTGTACCAACTCTCCAATCTCCCCAACCTCTCTTTCACCCCAGGCTGTTCCCTGCCCCTAACTCTCATCTATCCCAACTCTCACCTACTTCATTCTCCCTCGCTTATCTTTCTCAAGATCAAGCGTTTGACATTTCTGTCATGAAAGAATAGGATCTGCAAGCTTGACCCCCCCAGGTCAACGGGACTGGTTCCATTCATTGACTTCTACCGAAGGTGTTCTTGTGGACTGATTCTACTGAACCATTTCTCCTACACCCACACTACTGAACTGGATCTGAAGGACTAAATGTCTTCAATTTATCACCAGACTTCATCCTGCCCTCACATTCTCCCAAGATCTTACCACGAATTCTGGCCAGGACCCTTTTCCAGAATTCTACCCAGGATTGTGCCCAGGATCATACTCAGAATGTACTCATAAGTCTAAGCGGTCCCGTAGTCACAATCGTATGCCAGGATAAGACTCAGTATCCTAACCAGGATACCACTCAAGATTCTGATTCTGATCCCAGCCAGGTGTCTTGCAGGATTCTAGTCAGAATCGTATACCAAAGCTAAATCTGAGATTCTCGTCAGGAGCCAACCTGGGATTGTGAGCAGGATTAGAGTCTGAATCATTTAACAGGCTCGTAGTCTCTAACCAGAAACTTCTTGCAGGATTCCAACAAGAGATTTTTACTTAGCTTTCCGTCAACGGCCCTCTCCAAGTATGTTAACCATGTCCTCTTCCTGAACCCAAACTAAGATCCCAGTTAGGATATTCTTCAAGAATTTCAATCCGGGTCTTCTCACAGAAACCTAAAGAGCCGGGACTCGCTTCTAGGATTCTAACCAGTCTACTACCTACGAAATCACCCAAGATGCTTGCCAGAATTCCAGACTTAACAACCCGCAAACACAGTCTCCCGCCACGAACGCAGTCTCCCGCCACAAACAATATCCAGACCAAACACTTTCGTTCACAACCCAAGGGAACTCTCAACTGTGAAATCTAATCACGCACTGAAATGCTGGTAGGTAACTTTGTTCTAAATTACATGGTGGGAATCATTATACCCTTTCAGGGCTCCCACTTTTGGTTCAAGTATATACATGGTACAGTGCGTGCGCTGCTCGCACACACACTCTAGGAGAAAAAGTATGTCGAGTCCTTCACAACGTTCACATCAAAGTCGCCGCGTTCCGGCACTTTGGGAAATCGGAGTGGGATCAATATCTTGACGCCACCCACAACTATATGGTTCTCCACAAGGTCCTCCAAGTCGTACTTTTCGGTCACCAGAATAGTGGTTGCCATCGTCTTGGCAGTCTGTATTTGTACAATGTCACCTGATTCCAACATCTGCATCCGCTTCGACTCGATAAAGAGCTCGTCTGCCACGGATATGGCACGCGACAATGTCTTTGCGAGATCACGCCGCACTTGCCGCACCTCTCGCGCCAATTCGTGCTCGCGGGCAATTGTTATCACTTGATAGCAGCTCTTGTAGCGTTTCTCAAACTCCGTCTTTAACATGTCAATCAAGTTGGTTTCGTGGAGCTTCACAAACTGCCGGCGGATCTCAGTGTTCATTGTCTTCACGTCACATGCATGCGTCCAGTACAGATCGTGCACGGCCGCAAAAGTCAACCCTGCTTCGCCGCACGCCTTTGCGGTCATAAGCATGTGCGACGCGTCGAGCGAGTGCACAAAGTTGGGCGGGAACGCCGCCTGCTGCTTGCGCGCATCCACCTGTGAGGTGTTGAATGGGTCAGAAATAGATATCTCCTGCAACGTTGTCTTGACCAACATTATCTTGCTAGCCCGGTAGGGCTGTACGCATGGAAGCCCCACGGGCGTGGTCCAAATGACGGACGACATGTGGTTCCTGGCGTCCTGACTTTTGCGGATAGTGGGGTCAGGATCACGTTCCGCCGTGAGCGACCGCGTGATACGCTTGGCCGACTCTCCAAGCCAATCCTGAATGAGATGAGCGCCGGCAAACAACTGACGAACCGCTGCAAACACCTGTTGTGTCAAGTATCGTGCATGCAAAACTAAATCCTTCTTGTCGTCTTTACCGAAATATCCTGCAAGCTGCTTCTCAATCTGAGCGGCGGCACCAATAAAGGTGACGCCGTACACATTAGTCATGACAGTCTGCTTCACGACCTTGCGATTGATCTTGTCGCGCAAAAACTTGGCCATCGCGTCACCGTTCTCCGCATCCTCAATAACTTTTTGCCGCACAAGGTTCGCGACAAACGAGTATACATCTTGCGGCCGGTCACCGGGGATCAAATTTACCAGGCGCGCACCCTCCAAGTCTCCGCCTAGCGCAGCATAGTGCTGGAGACCGTTGCATGTTCCGTCCTGCTGGATCGGAATTCGCGACTGGAATTGAGTGGGATCGGGCAATTTGTACGCCTCCTGTAACTCAAAGCACGCTGCCAAAACCTGCCACGGCTTTTCTCCCTTTTGCCACCATGCGTTTTCATCGAACGGATTGGCGGCACTGCCAAGTACATCTTTCATGTTTGAGTCAACAAATTCAATGCGCTCCTTCAACGGAGCCTTGTCAATACCATAAACGTTTGCCAAATGAATTTTGAGCCAATCGAGGCCCTCGCTACCCAACGGCTTGCCCTCCCAAAACAAAAATAACGATCTTGTCATATCGTTGCCCAAGTGATTGAAATGCGGGGACAAGGGGTATGCGCGACCGCGGAAATCAACACTGTGGGGGAAGTAGATCTTTTCACCGAGAAATCCGCGCGCGATCTCAAGCTTATAGTTGGTGTCGCACCGCTGCGAGCGTACTGCCGCCGCCTCGTTCAAGGCGTCGTGCATTTTCTGAACATGTTGAAACTTGACATGGGGCTCTGCATCATGCGGGATGGGCTCAAACCTATTGGTTGGCTCTGGCACTATTGCAGGGAGATCCAAAAAGGCCTGACCCGTGTTCCAAAAGTGAGACATCACGTCGAAAACTTTACGGTTGACGGTCCAGGCAGTTTCCCCCAACACGTTCAAGCCCGCATACACGTCGTTCATGTTGCCGAGTTTGCATGCCGCCAGGATATAGGCCGCCGTTTCAGCCGAGTCTTTGATCCGAAGAATGCTCAGTCTTGTGTACCAAAACCCGCCTTCGTGCGTCCCTGTCCAAGGACGCGGGGGTACAATCATGGGCAAGAGCTGCGGCTGCACCAAATTGTTGTCGAACCCTGCTCCCATTCTCTTCATAACTTCCTTGTGAATCTTCAAGACGCCGACCTTCAGGCCAGACACAAACTGGTAGGTGTGCGTGAAAGCTGGCTGGACGCCGTGAACCTCCTCGCCTGTCGTGGGGTCTTTGGCCAGGACGCCGACCTTGGCGACACGAACGAGCAAGGAGATCAACACCGACCCTACCTTTGCGAGAATAGGGTGGGACCACTCGCCGTTTGAGACTTCCTTGTCAAAGTCGAGTGTCATTTCTGACTCGTCGATCTCCTGTCCTTTTTCTGCAGCTCTCTTGCGCTTGACGAGAACTCTCCACTCTCTGCTAGTGCGCTGTTTCCGAGAAAACGTGCGGTTTTCGGCCGACAATATGCCCTGGGCACTGTGCTCTAATTCGATTGCCTTACCGACGGAGATGAGGGCACGGGCAATGCGCATGCCGTCGATGATACCGCCGCTAGAGTTGAGTTTCATGATTTCCAAGATGGTGATGACGCACATTTCCTTGGGAGGCACGAGCACAAGGTAGGGAGCATAGTATTCGCGTTCGTGGTTGTGAGGGGAATCAGGTGTTGTTTCTTGGCCTTTCAAGACGTTATAGCACGCTTCCACTTCCTTCTCCACCAAGGGCAAGAGAGCCTCGTACCACACGTACATTTGGGCGTTCATGCCACGATTTACCGGGAACGCGCCGCGGCGTTGCATATCGTCGTACGCGTGCCTCCATTTTTCGCGGGCGCCATCGGCACCACGGATTTCCAATTGTTTTTGGCGACGGGAATTGTAGATTTCGAGGCTTTTATTGAACGCTTCGCGGTGCTTGGGGTCGGTGAGGGTGCAGTAAACCTTGAAAAAGTCTCGTTTTTCCATGGCGTCGGCGTACAACGGGTGCTTGTCTACTCCTTCTTGCAAGGACTCGGTGAGCGAGTCCAATTCCGGGCAGTCGTTTTCCTGTCGAAGGCCCAAGAGGGTGTGGCGAATGACTTTGAGGCCAAAGGTGTCGACCGACATGAGATCCAGCGAGTCCTTCTCAATAGCGGGCGCGGGCTGGCCGGACTCGTCAAAGTACTCTGGTGCTTTCTGCGGGTCCCTAAGATCGCGGTAGAGGGATATAAAGTCTGGCGGTACGTGCAGCTCGGTGATGCTCTCGAGCTTGAAAATGTGGGCGAGGGCATCGACGCCTAGAATGTCGACATGGGACAAGACCCGGCGGGCAAAGTGCGGGTAGAGAGAGGTGATTTGCTGTTCTATTGAGACGCCATTGGCGATGCGCTTGGCCATGATGATGGCGGTAGTTTTGGAGCCGTGTCTGGCCTCGGGGAACTCTGCGTTAGTTTCCGCGATGAAGGCCTCGACTTGTTCGAGGGTCGTTGATGGATCGGCCAGCCACGCTTCCAAGTATTTGTCAAAGTAAAAGATGAAGGAGTCTGGTGTGGGTAGGAGTGGGTAAATAGCCTTGAGAATGTTGGACGCGCGATCGAAATTGCGCGAGGACAAGAGCGCGTCTAGTAGCGACAGCAAGTGGGACACGTCACGCGCAAATGGCGACCGCTTCGCGGGATCATAGGGCGATGACCACAGCTGAGTGGTGGCAGGGTTCGTAGGCGCATCGTTTTTTCCAGAAATCTGTGCAAACGTTTTCGTGTGTAGCGACGAATTCGGTAGATTAGCTGAGGGATAGTCGGCCTGGCCCCTGAGATCCCGGAGAATGTCAGTGTATGCCTGTGGAGAGGAAGCGCGTGCCGATGAGACCGAGCGCAGCAAGGGAATTGAGCCGTTCGGATCCGGTTTTGGGAGGCGGAGACCGCGCGGTAGTCTTCTGGAGCCTAGACGCGTTGCTCTATGCATCCTTATAAGCCAACAAGTAGAGTATTCGAGAAAAGGTTTCGTGTAAGAGGGGAGTGACCTTGGTGTAGGGGTCGCGATTTTTCAGAGGCGATGCCCATCACGTGGACGCAGCACTCGTTATAATGCGATATCTTGTATATATATCATATTGCGATATTCAACCTATTACGTAAACATATCCATATTATAATGCGATATATTATATTTCATATTACGATATGTCACTTTATTACATAACCCCATCCCTATTATAATGCGATAGTAACGAGCTCTCTATCACAATCCCATTTCGGCCTGGAGTGCTCGTAACGCCTCCTCGTCCTCGTCGACATCGTCCTGTTTCTGTGGTATAGTGGACGGTTTTTCCGTGTTGACCTGCGGGAACTGGGGCATTTTCGGGGCCGATTGGGCGGCCTGGCGGTGCGGCTGTTCCTGCTCCAGCTGCAACTGGCGGAGCTCCTCGTCCAACTCGTCTTCGTCGACGTACTCGGTGCCGACGGGCCGCGAAATCGCCTCCGAGATCTCGTCTGCGAGTTCGACCTGCTCGCGTATATCCTCCATGGTATCCTCGACCTTGTCCACGTCGTACTCGCCGTGTATTTGCTTCATGGCGGACGCGCCCTGCTTCATAGCCTTCATAGTTTCCAAGTTTAGATTCGCGCCCTCGATGGCCGCGAGCTGGGTTTCCAACAGCTCGATCTGGTTCTCGATCTTGAGGAGGTTTGCCTCGTAGCCGCGCTTGCGCTTCAAGGCGTTGCGCGCTAGATTTTTGTTTGTGGCAACGTGTTTCCTGGCGAGGGCGTCCTGGTCGGCGCACTGCGACTCCAAGTGCGCGCGCTTCTTTCCAAGGGTCAGGATGTGTTCGCGTAGCTCCACAATGGCCTTCTTGGGGAGCTCCTTCTTTTGCGGGGTGCTCTTGCCGAACATGAGGTTCCACATGATGTGTGATGTGCTACTGGGGTTTATGAGGGGTATGGGAGTAGTGCTGAGTTCGAAGTTTAGTAGTGGCGCTGACTATGGGTCAAGTCCTTTGATATTCCGTAATCTCTAAATGGTTATCGATATCTTTTTTGGTTGGTGCACGCACTCTCACGACTATATGGTACCAGAAGCACTTGCGGGTGTTACCCATGGGATAACTTGTTCGGGACGTGTCACTGCACGTATTACGGTCTGCTAGCTTACCATTACCCACAAGAAGAAGAACACCACCAAAACGCCAAAGATCTTTAGAAAAAGCCACCTGTTGTTGGATATCCGCGCATAGTACTTTAGCAACTCGCGCTGCGCTCCCAGGACGTTGAGACTGATATCCTCCACGTTCATGTCGATCCGCTGGATCTGCTCGCCCTGCTCTGTGACCATGGTCGCGAGCTGCTGGAAAAGGTTGCCCACTTCGTTGATTGTCGACTCGATCGTGTCGACCGCCATGCTGCGCAGCGACACGTATGCGTCCTGCTGCTCCTCCATTAGCAATAGCTGCTGCGTCTGATTCGGTATTGAGAGTATATCTTCCGACGCGTACGGGTCCACCAGCTCCTGCGGCGACGGCAGCATGCTGTTGCGCGACGACGGATTGGGACGCACCAAGAACGGGTTCTCGCCGAGCACGGGCGGTGCGGCGCCCGCACCGGTCCCGGTCCCCGCCCCGGGCCCGGCACTGGCGTGGCCAAACTTGTGTTGGCGGTTCTTTGCTGCGATCTCATTGGCCTGTCTCGACTCCAAAACCAGTTTGAATTCGCCACTGACGTTTTTCATCTTTGAGTTTAAAAGCAGCACCACGTTTTTCGAAAAGGCTGCCGTTTGGTCCTGCGACAGCGACAGTGACAGCGACGCCTGTAGCCGCAGCATCTTCTGGCCAATCTGGAAGATTTGCTGTTTGATGATGTAGGTGAGTTCCGCGACCTCTACGGGTTTATCGTCGACGACGGACTTGCTCTTGGCGAGAATGGCCAATTTCTGGAGGAGAGCCGTGACGCTGGAGATATCCTTTGCGATAAGCAGGGCGTCGGTGGAAAAGCGGGATTTGGGGTTGGAGGGCCGGGCCTGGGCGGAATCGCGTCGCGGCGGTTTCTTGTTGATGCGGTCATAGTTGTTGACGCACTGGAAGAACTCCAGGGTTCTATTCTGAATGGGGAGCATGGCCGGGGTCGAGGAATGCTGGCGCTTCTGTTCATTACGCGGAAGCTGACGGGAAAAAATGACACGGTACTGGGTTATATGCAGGACACTTTATCATATTGAAATATTACAGTTGTGTTTAATTCCCTGGTTACAAGGGTAGATACCCCCGGGATTGTACTCTTTAGTACGATATTGTCTGATTTGAGTCGCACCTTCCCACTCTATAGCGATATACTTGAGGGAGCACGCATGGGTGAACAGGGCGGCCAGATCAGGCGTTTCTTGATTTCAAGGCGTGTTACACGCAACTTTGGTGGGAAAGGGAGGTGGTTCCCGAGTGAGTTACTCGCACAGAGTAACCACCACATTTCAATAGCGTGTGTAGTGACGCTTCAAGTGTGAATCCTCCAACGTGTAGGAGCTTCCCCATACAGTATAATTACCTAATGCGGCCATTACAATAATACATGCGTCCCCTATGAGTATCACGTGACACGGCCCACAAAAAAGTGTCGTGTTTGAACCGTTGCCAGAGTCTTGATCTGGTGAAGAAAAAAAAGCCAAACGCCTTTAAACCACCAAGTCTACCGCCTACTCCTGATCCATACCGCTATGAGAGAAATCGTACGTCGTCCTTCCCTGTCGTATAGTCGTGCGTCTCCGTCAGCATACTAACTAGCTCTCTTTAGATCCATTTATCGACCGGTCAATGTGGTAACCAAATCGTACGTTTTTCCGCGTCTTCAAAACACGCCTCCAGTGTTTCTTCTTGTCACCGAACCCCGACTAACTTTCTCCTCTAGGGCGCTGCCTTCTGGGAAACTATCTGCTCCGAACACGGCCTCGACAACAACGGCACCTACCACGGCACCGAGGCTATCCAGCGCGCTAAACTCGACGTCTACTTTAACGAGGCGTCCGCAGACAAATACGTGCCTCGCGCCGTCCTTGTGGACTTGGAACCGGGCACCATCGACAATGTCCGTACCTCCAACATTGGCAACTTGTTCCGTCCCGACAACTTCATCTTTGGCCAGTCTTCGGCCGGCAATGTCTGGGCCAAGGGTCACTACACCGAGGGCGCCGAATTGGTCGACTCCGTCTTGGAGGTTGTGCGTCGCGAAGCCGAGGGCTGCGACTCGCTTCAGGGCTTCCAGGTCTCCCACTCCCTCGGTGGCGGTACCGGCTCCGGTATGGGTACCCTCTTGATTCAGAAAATCAGAGAAGAGTTCCCCGACCGCATGATGGCAACTTTCTCCGTCGTCCCGTCTCCCAAGGTCTCCGACACCGTCATTGAGCCGTACAACGCTACCCTCTCCATCCACCAGTTGGTCGAGCTCTCGGACGAGACCTTTTGCATCGACAATGAGGCCCTCTACAATATCTGCCAAAACACCTTGCGTTTGCCCCACCCGTCCTACCACGAGCTCAACTCCCTCGTGTCCCGCGTGATGCTGGGTGTGACCACCTCCTTGCGTTTCCCCGGCCAGCTCAACTCGGACTTGCGCAAGCTCGCCGTCAACTTGGTGCCCTTCCCGCGTCTTCACTTTTTCATGGTGGGCTATGCCCCCTTGACCCTGGTCGCCTCAAACTCGTTCCGCGCATTGTCCGTCCCCGAATTGACCCAGCAATTGTTCGACTCCAAGAATATGATGGCCGCCAGTGACCCCAAGAATGGCCGCTACCTCACGGTCGCCGCCTTCTTCCGGGGGAAAGTCTCGGTCCGCGAAGTGGAGGACGAAATGCTCAAGGTCCAGAACCGCAACGCCGACCGCTTTGTCGAGTGGATCCCCAACAATGTCCAGACCGCGGTCTGCTCCGTCCCGCCCCAAGGGCTCAACATGCTGGCCACCTTTATCGGCAACTCCACCAGCATCCAGGAGTTGTTCAAGCGCGTCGGCGACCAGTTCCTGGCCATGTTCCGCCGCAAGGCCTTTTTGCACTGGTACACCTCCGAGGGCATGGACGAAATGGAGTTCACCGAGGCCGAGTCCAACATGAACGACCTTGTTCTGGAGTACCAGCAGTACCAGGAGCAAACGGCCGAGGACGATGTCGAGTACGAGGGCGAGCAGGAGCAAATGTTGGAGGAGGAGGAGTTGATTGACGGGCAGTAGTTTGCCCCGCGGTCTTTTTCTCTCTTCTTGTCGTCTCCCTCCTTGCTTTTCTTCTCCCCGTCTGCTCCTCCCGGTTTCCATGATCAGATTTTGCTTTTTATTGCTACTTTCGCCCTTATCTCGACATGGCTCTCTGATACCCCGCCCTCTCTTCCAAAACCTCACATCTAATTCATTACCGCGCAAAGGCTATTTAACAAAATGTCCAACAAAACAAGTGTACTGCTTATAAAAAAGGCGGTGTTTGGTGATTCATAATAATAATTATTGGTAGCAATACGAGTCTTGTGCTGTTGTTTATTGATTGTAAATCGAGGTCAGCTTCTAGGGTGATGGATAGTAATTCTCTGTCCTAATTTCACAGTATAATCATTGCGTAGAAGCAAGGTCTTGCCCTTTCACTGATAAACGGTCAATCACTCTTCAGTTCCTATTGACTAATCACTTTTCTTCTCATTAATGACCAATCACTTTCTTCTCATTAATGACCAATCACTTTCCTTCTTGTAAGAGACCAATCACTTTCCTTCTTGTTGATGACCAATCCTTTTCTTCTCATTAATGACCAATCACTTTCCTTCTTGTGAGAGACCAATCACTTCACCTTTAAACAACCACTTTGGTATTCACTGATGACCAGCCACTTCACAAATGGCCTATAACTTCCTCTTTGATTAACTACCAACCAACAACCCACACCCCGCCTAATCTGCGCCCCTCAAAAAGTTCTTGACAAAGTCGGTCTTATCTACAGTATCGTACGTTGTCTGGTGCTCGAAATACCGCAACACGTGGCACTGCTGCTTCCAGAAATTGACAAGCTCCTGGAACTCCATCTGGCCTTTGAGCAACAAGTGGTTGGTCACGCCGATATCGGTGACGTAGCGGTGACGCTCAAACTCTTGCCGGATCTTGGTCTTGACGTTGGCCACCGGCATATCCAACTCGTACAAGTTGCAAAACTCGCGGGAATAGCGCATAAACCGGCGGTACAAGAAAATGGTGCTCTCCTTGACTTGTTCCGGGTTGACGGCCCGCTTCGTTGTTCTGGCGAATTCGGTGGCTAGCGTCATGTCGTGGTTGGTTAAGGGTCGAAGAATAGGAAAATTGTTAGTAGTCCTCTCCCCTTGGTCACGTGTATAAGGCGGCATATGCAGGATTTGCAGCCATTTCGAGTAGGCAGCTGCTTTAGGAAGCTTTCATGTTGCTCCAATTACTTGGTTGATAAACAGTAGACTTCATACCAGTATAAGAAACTTTGAAAGATTCATAAAAACAAAGTGTCTCTAGCTCTTCGAATGTCTTGCCCAAACCGCAGAAGATCATTCCAGTATGTACCACTTTCAGTACACACATCTACTCGCCAGCTTCTGAGATCGAGGCCTGCCTCGACGCTTGCTTCACGCTTGCCATCACCTGCTCCAAAGTGTCGTTGCTCGCGTCCAACATCTTGATAAACCGACAGAGCTCAAGCGCATGTTTCCACCTCTCTTCCTTTACCAAGCACATGACAATCTTTTTCGCCAACTGTTTTTCTTCCTCGTCCAACGCCGCGCTTTCTGACTGGGTGTGCCTCTTGAAATCGAAAAACACAATCAAAAACAGACAGCAAATGACTGGGGTCAGCTTCAGCACAAGGTGTTTCATATACTCGACCGGGTCAGTGTCAAGCACTGTAAAGAAACGGGGCCAGTATTGCGCCTCGATCTTGCGGAGACAGCTCACAAACACTTTATCTTGTTCCGGGCCCGCCTTTACAAGATTTACTGTGCATGCAAGCATTTGAGAATCAGCCTTCAAGAGGTATTGGTACATTAGAAGCTCGAGACAATGCGAATACGCCATGAAACAGCTGTACCGTTGGTGTATAGTGGACACGGGTATCTCGCGTTCAAGGTCGTGTGCAATGAACGATTCCAATACCAAGGTCCGGAACGTGGACTGCACCACCATCAATGACCCGAGCAGCGCCTTTTCTGTTAGCGCGGTGGCGATACCAACAACGTCAATAGACCTGCACTGTCCGTTGCTGTGGCTCACCTGGATGCCCACGGGGAGGTGGCCAGGTACTGCTGATACTCTTATTGGATTGACATCTTTCAACAGTTTTGCGTCGGGGTCAGTGTTCTTTCCTAGGTTGGAAGTGGCCTCCAGTGCCAGGTCCGGGCCACCTTCCCATCTCGAGCTGGGGTGAATCTCTAGCCCCTGACGGGAGCTGATCACAAGGTACTGGTCACTACACGAACCAAAGCGCAATCCTCCCATCAGAATCCTCTCTGCATGGGTCGCAATTTGCATTGGAACCTTTTCCCTAATCAGAAACACCTGTCCCAGATCAAGTAACAAGACAAGACTCTTGTCGCATGGGGCGAGCGCCGTCACGATCCGCGAAAAGGGAATGCCGCAATCGCTAAAACTCTCCGACCCTTGTACCGCCGCGTAAATTCGGTACAACCTGGAACCGTCAGGCGGTTGGTAATTGTGGCGCATCTTCACCGTAAACACCTGGGCATTGCGTCCGAGTAGAGCGTACGTGTCTCCGCTTTTTAAAACAGGTGTAGCCGCCACAATGCTGGTGTCGAAGTGGTGACGCCACATCACCGTGTCGCTATCAAACACAAAGGGCCCTCCGCCAGCGCCGTGGTACGATAACGGAGTGTTCAAAAGTATGAGCTCGTCTGCTGCGGGCATGCGGTTGACCACGAGTAGGTACTGGTGGTGCCACACATGGTGCACAATGTTCCACGCCTGCTCCGCCACCAAATTGCGAAAGTTGTACCAGAGAACGTGCTCAAACAGGTCGCCTCCATCCTTGGAATACGGGGTCAGGACTGAGAGGTCGGGGCCAAAGCTCATGGCGAACTGGCCTGCAGAGTTCTGCGAAACTGTTAATTTCGGGGCGGTTCCGGTGGCAGCGCCCGGCCCATTGTATCGTGACGATCCGCGTATAGCGTTCTGAAAACGGGCACTCAAGGGGAACTGTAGCCACTGGTTGCGGCTTATGGTAGCGATAGAGTTGGAACAGTAGAATAGAGAGTCACTCGCCTGGTTCCAGAGACTGGACGCGTAAATCGTATCGCCATACACGAGGAATACTCTAGTGCCGCACCGAGAAAACGCCACGTTCGATACCTTCAGAAGCGCGCACAAGTGAGAGGACATGCCGCTCTCACTCGAGTCGAACAAGGTGTGGCCGTATCGCGTGCATAGACGCCAGTAGCCCGAGGCGTATACAATAGTCAACATTTGCCCGCAACGGGACCAGCCCACCAGGGCAATGTCGCCAGAGATCTCGCAATGCTGCAGGTATTCGTTTACCAAGGCACATATCAAGACCTTACCGCGGCTCTTGATGGCAGCAAGGTCAAACGCCGGATTGAATGCGATTTGGAAATCGTCAACCAGGTCTAGTGTGCACGCATAAAACCCACACGTAGTCTCGTCCTTGACGGTCATTGTCCACACTTGCTTGTCCTCATGAACTATAACATGGTAGTTTAGGTACTTGTTGTACTCGGCCGCGACCACCGGAGAAGAATTGCACCACTCGGCGTCAAAGTTGAAAGTAAACTTGTGGGACGAATGAAGATCGATAAACTGGATCCAGCTGCACTTGACGTCGTCTCGATGGAATACTGCGAGGTTACCCGAGTTCTGCTTAAGCCAGAAATTAGATATTCCCAATTGGACGCTGAGAACACGGGATACGGAAATAGAAATGTGGGGTATGGCGAACTGGTTGTACTCGTCCTCGATGGGTATATTATTGATTGATTCGATATTCTCGAGGTTGGGAAGAGGAGTAGTGTTGGAGATCATGGAGGACGCAGACTTGAGGAGCGATGCAAGCGTGGTCTGGGCGGACGTGTCGCTGATGGGTAATCCTGATTGAAGCAATGCGTCAGACTGCTTATGGTGAATGTTGTAGAGCTGCGAGTTGCTGGAAGCCATTCTGAAGATGAGGAGGAAGTTATTCGACGTCTGGATAAAGAGAGAGTGGTTCTGGATGCGGGCTCGGACGTTGGGGCCGTGATGGCTAAGCAGAGGCTGAGTGCGGTGGTGGATCAGGATAGGTAGGAGCGAGTGCAGACACAAGAGCACGATCGCGTGTTTGCCCACGACGACGATTATCGGAAGCGAGCAGTCGGAGAGAATGGCCACATGGTCCTGCAAGTGAAGAGAGCCTGCTGTGCTGGGGAGATCAATCATGCCGCGTTGAGATCAGTGATTGCGGGAGAAAAAAATACGCGGGGAACAAATCGCGTCGGTGGATGCCACGACTACTTTAGAACATCACGCCTATACTAAATTACACGGTACACCCGGGAGTTAAGATGACAAAATAGATCAAAGAACATGCTGGAATTACATGACAGCTTCAAGAACAAGCTAAATCCAACTTGAGTCACGCCAAAAGGTGGTACTAGGATAAGTGAAATGTATTTTCGAGTATACACGGGATTAACGGTAAGATTTCTGGTAGCGGGCTCTGGCACCGGGACCACCAAACTTTTTGGGCTCCATTCTGCGGGAGTCTGCGACCAACAAGGTCTTGTCAAAGGAAGCAAACACCTTCTTCAATTCGTTCTTACTAGCCTCGTCCACGTACTTTTGGTGGTAGGCGATCAAGCCCTTGGCGATGGCCTGTCTGATAGCGTAGACCTGGGAGATGTGTCCACCACCAGAGACTCTGACTCTGATGTCGATGTGCTGGAACTTGTCGAGACCCACAAGGACGAGGGGCTCGTAAACCTTGAAGCGGAGGAGCTCGGGCTGGACGAGGGAGATGGGCGCGCCGTTGACTTTGATGAGACCGCGGCCGGGCTTGACGTGGGCAACAGCAGTGGCGGTCTTCTTCTTGCCGAAAGTTTGTACGGATTGGACCATGATGACTGTTTGCCTTTCTAGTACTCTACTGTCGTTGCAACACCGAATTTGTCCAATGCTGAAAATTGTTCTGCTTATGTGAGAATTTTCCGCTGCCCATCCGACCCGAGCGGCTGTGGGCACGTGCGCTCTGGGACTGTCCGATTTGGAAGTATATTGCACGTGACCACCCCATCCAGTCGCGAAAAATTTAGCGACGAGCTCGTCAGGACAGCTTGGTAGAGAAGCACCTTCAAAGATGGCCATTGCAAAGAACCTCCCTCTCCTCAAGAACCATTTCAGAAAGCACTGGCAGGAACGCGTCAAGGTCCACTTTGACCAGGCCGGCAAGAAGGCTTCCCGCAGATCCGCTCGCTTGTCGAAGGCTGCCGCCATTGCCCCTCGCCCCCTCGATGCCCTTCGCCCCATCGTTAGAGCTCCTACCGTCAAGTACAACAGAAAGGTCCGCCAAGGCAGAGGCTTCTCGCTCCCGGAAATCAAGGCCGCGGGCTTGAACGCCAAGTACGCCCGCACCATTGGCATCGCCGTCGACCACCGCAGACTCAACAAGTCCTCCGAGACGTTCGACGCCAACGTCGCCAGACTCAAGCAGTACTTGTCTAAGCTCGTTATCTTTGACAAGAAGACCAAGGCCTCCGAGGCCAGAGAGCACCCGCAGATCTCCACCGGCGCCGTCTTCCCCGTCGTGCAGCCTGCCATCGAGAGCGCGCCCCGCAAGGTCGAGGTGCCCGCCGAGTCTGCCTACAGAACGTTGAGAGTCGCCCGTTCCGATAAGAAATACAGAGGTATCAGAGAGAAGCGTGCCAAGGAGAAGGCCGAGGCCGAGGCCGAAAAGGCCAAAAAGTAGATTAGCTTAGTAGGAGGGATATCAATACAAAACACCAGTACCATCAACGAGGGGCCTTGACAATACCAGGGGTACCAATACAAAGAACTAGTGCCAACAATGCGCCAAAATCAGTTTGAGCTGTAATGTAAAGCAGCCATCGGCCTTCCTACTAAAAATCTTCGTGATATGGCTGAGGATGCTATGCCAGTCGCGAGGATTATCACACAAATTGTGAGGATTAAGAAATGTGAATAACATCTATACACAGCTAATCAAACAAGCCAAAGCCCATGTCGTCATCGGACTCTTCCTTGGCCTCCTCGGCCTTCTCCTCGGCCTTCTCCTCGGCAGCGGCACCGGCAGAACCAGAAGCGGCAGCAGCACCGCTGGCCTGAGCAGGACCGGCCAGCACGTTGAACAAGAGGTCCTTGACGTTCTGGCCCTCCAAAGCCTTGGCGTAGATGTCGGCCCAGATGGGCTCCACCTCGACACCCGCCTTCTGGACAAGGGACATCAATTTCTCGGGAGACACCTCGGCTTCAGCGTCAACGAGGATAAGTGCGGCGTACAGCAATGCGGATTCAACAGACATGGTAACTAGAGATAATCGATTTAAGCAATCGCAGACT